>BMAO01017573.1:0-28835 GCA_019973975.1 Trichonephila clavata
GTTTTTTTTTTGTTGTTGAATATTTCTGTTCTATTTTGTTTGATTTAAATTTTAAGAAATACTGAAGCAGAAGAACTAAAATATATTGTATTTTTTAGTTACACGCAAGTGTGAGTTTTATCAAACAATTATTGAAGTAAAATATTCGAATCAGTTAGCTTTTTATTTATAAAGAATGAATTCGTTTCAAATCTTTGAAATCCCATATGAAGGGAAACTCACTACTTTATATTAATAAATAATTTTTTTGCTTGTTCCATTACCTTAAATCATGAATTTTTATTTGGTTTGATTATTAGCGACTTAATCTTCTAATTTTATCTAGGAAAAGTGATAAAATGTTTCTTAATTTCCCACACGTGTTTGTCAAAATTTGACTTCAATCACACACACACACATTCCCACAATCCAAATTAAATTCTTAATTCGCTTTAGATGACAAAACAAAAAAAACCTAGGTACAGTTTAAAAAACCTTGTAACCACAAGGGGTTTTGTAAATCTCCGTTTTGGTTAGTTACTTTTTTGGTTATAGTTATTTAAAAATCAGCAGTTATTCCATAATTTTAAGAAGCAAATACATTACCAAAACATTTCTGGTGAAAGCAGTAACATTATATTCCTACGAAGACGCAAGGTTTTATCATCAAAAATTGACAACGAATAAAATCTTTTTGTGTAACATATTAGTTTGCTAAATTATATGTTATATGGCATGTTTTCCCTCCTTTCCTTTTCAAATAACAATTTGCTTTGGATGATACATATATACAGTTTTAAATAAAATATCAAAATCCTGATATTGACACTCAAGATTTATATCATTTTTGATGATTTCCTAAAACAGATGTAATGTCTTTTTTTACAGGAATTCTTTTAACACACATTCCGGAGCGTATCTATGGTGTGAAAACTGAATTAGGTGTATAAATATACAAATTTCTTGTTAAAAAATACTTCTTTAAAACTCACATTATACTTCTTACTGGAACCTTACTGGCTTCCACTAGTGAAATTTAATTGAATACCTAAAAAATCCCTTTTCTTTATAAAAATAACTTAGTCATCTCATATTCACCTATTTTACCAAAAAATTTAATAAAAAAGTACAATGCTGTACCCTATCTACGTCGCTTTGGGAGTTCCTTTTCGAACTTAAGCCACTTTTATGGCACAAATTTCCACTCGTAGAAAACTCTAGCAAAGGTTACTAACAAAATCTTTTACCTTTTGGTGAAAAACATCAGAGACGTGAAAATAAAAAGGTTTAACCGACGCTTATTCCCAAATTCAATTTAACGTTTCAACCTCACCATCTGTCCTTTCAAAATAAAGGAAAGGAAAGAAACACATCGGAAAAAGGTGAGTTAAGGTGCCTTTAACCGCCACTTTACCTTTTAGGAAGAAGCGAGAGATAAAAAAGCATTCTCTAAGTCAATATATAAAAGACATCCCAAAACGAAAGGTATCTAAGAAGTCAAACATCTGCCGCTAGTCCTGAAAGATTCAGTTCTAATCTAGAGAACTGAATTAAGGAGCCTTTACAACGACCAGCCCTCGTCTTGAGCTTTTTCTAAAATAGAAACTTTTTCATGCTCTCTGGCACGCTAAAGCTCACTCAAGAAAATATCTGTCTACTTTCCTTTTTTTATCTTTTAGGAACTGAAATTGTCTTTGGTCAATTATGTTCCAAGAAGTTGGCGTGTTTGGATTTTCAATAAATTACTTTTAAAAGAATTTTATTCCGTTCTTTTTCTTTTAATTAAGGATCTTTTGATCAATTTAGGAGTTAGCAAATCCTGATCCAATAAAGATTCGTTGGTTGGTTTTGAATGTTCTGCTCACCCAGAAAAATCTCTACCTGAAGTTTTTCTTTTCCCAATCGCTTGGTAGTAAGGGATGGATTTCGTCGAACAATGTTTTCACTGAAGTAATTTAATTTTATTGTATTCCTAAAAATAGTGTTTTACTGACAAGAGTTCGAATATTTGAGAAAGAGATTCTGCAAATAAAAAAAACAAGAGAAAATTACATAAAATTGTAAGGGGAGATTTAATTTAAAATAAAAATATCAAATATGGGAAACATGATTTAATCAGTTTCCTGGCTACCGTAGTTTCTTAGAAATGAATATATTTCTTAGAAGACGAAAATAACTTCAAAAGAATATAGTTTCTAATTTCATTTCAAAATACTAAGAATTATATTAAATCTATTTTTAGATTACATTCCAAACGACAAAATATACAATAACCAATTTTCTTTCCAAGTACCAAGAATTTTTATTTTTTCCTAGGTTTTTGTTTTACATATCTTCAAATAAAAAATCTTTACTTTAAAAATACTAAAAATTCTTTAATTAGAAAGAAAAGAGAGAGATAAGCTTTTAGAGGGAAAAAAACAATTTCTCTGGATTCAGTATTATTCTAATCGTAACCAGATAGCCCGAAAAATAATACAATTCTCTTGAATTCATTTCTATTCAATTTAATTTAACGGATAAAAATATATTTAATGGAATATAAAAAGTAATTCCATTATATATAATGGAATTTTTAAAAAAAATTCATAAAACTGTTTTTTGAATCCCATTCAGTAAAAATTTTATTTGTAAGTTGTCATGAAAGTTTTTGCTATTCGGAAAATATTTTTAAGGTCAAAGGCTGAATAATATTTAGTTATATTCAGATAGGAATATAATACCGTGCTCACTTCATGCATAAATATTTATGTCTTTATCCATAAAAAAATTTTAAATGAAAATAAAGTAAGATAAAAAACAAAAAAGAATAAGGATTAATTAAAGATATAAGTTTCTCATGCAATATCTTATTAGTTCGTGTATATAATGCGAATGTATGTATGAATTAATATAGAAAAATTTCAATTTAAAAAAGTATGTACCGTACCTACCTATCTTCTATTTTAAGCTATTTTTGACATTTACTTTATTTTAATTAAATTTTACTTATTTCTCTAAGCGCTTAGCTATTGCTTAAATTAAATTTCTAATGCAGGTAAATGAGTTTACTTGAAGAGAAATTCTTCCATTTGCTCGCTTCTTTGATTTATGAAAGAACTTCGTGACTAATCTGAAGATTAGCCAGTGAGTTCTTAAGATTTTTTAACTAAAGTCTTAAAGGGGAAAAAATAAGCCTTTTAAGTTTTCTACTCATCCAATTACATTTTACAGCTGCTATTTTAATACAATAATCAAAATATGAGAACAAAATTTGGAATTCTGTAGGATTAACGCTATACATGAATACAATTAGGCGAGTGCGTGGGGGATGTAGAACTTTTACTAAGACAAAAAATGACAGAAAGAGTACACTTGTATTAGAAATCAAATCACTCAGAATATACATGAGAAAAGTATGTACTTAGTATTATAATATTGGAAAGGGCCGTGGGTAGCCTAGTGGTTAGAGCATTGGACTCCAGACCGGAAGGCCTGGGTTCGATGCCCGATGCCACCAAATCCCCACCGAGTATAAATGGAGAACGTGCTTGTTAAATCTGTGGGTCCGAATGGTATCGCCATCTATCGTGTTGTTCCGAGCAAAATCGCACTGTCACCTTCTTGGGGGCTCAAAGCTTAGGCTAACGACAGGCGTAAAATTCTAGTCCTTAGCCGCGATGAATATCGTGGTCCTTGACCTGATGTTACTGTCGATCAGGTGGCATAAACAACAACAACATAATATTGGAAGTGTTTAAATGCATTAAGATTTATAAGGGTTGAGATCTTTCAACCCCGCCTAGAGGTGTAAGTGGAAGTGAAGAATGACTAGCCATAATATTTATCCAATCTATTTATTAGACACACAAATTATCAACAGACAGAATTATAATAATTCAAACTAAAAGAGATGTTCCCGATTTGAGCAATATGAGAGTCACAATAGCGAGGTAGGCGAATTACTACAAGATTTCTTAAATATTGATCCTCATTTATCAGGATCGATTCACTGCTTTAAATATCTGATTTATAATATAACTATGGGGACCAATAATTACTTTAATACCTTCAACTATCTAATCTCTGAAATGCGTTATAAAATATATTAATAATACTTAATCGGTAGCAATAATTCCTCCTAGTCAGATTCTCCATATCTCAATTATACTAGCTTGAAAATCTAGACTATATATATCTGACCTAATCTGCATATCACGGTTGCTTCTTCAGAGGGTTCGTTGTGATTAAATTCGAATTGATAGACTAAAGGTTTCTCAAGAGGATTAGAGGAAGGACGTGGATAGATCTGTCACTGAATTATTTATTTATTTTTGCTTATATACAAGGGGATTTTTTTAAACTGACACTGTTCATAGACTACTGTAGATCTATCTAACTGCTGTGGCACCAAATTTGTTATGGAGAGTAGTGAGGACATAGGAAGAAGAATCCGTGCAAAAAATGCTAGTTCAAAAAATCGCCAATAAAAGTATTAATGGCGTTTTTGCAGTAGATCAAACCAATAGTCAGCGTAAAACACAGGTATGAAAAGAAAATGCAAATTTATGCTTTCAAAAGCGTTTGAAATTTGGGCTATAAAAACATGTAGAAAGTTCCGATGAATAGTATTCTCGGCTTAAATGAGCCATCTCAAGTGAATGTATGACTCACATTACGATAATGCGCATTATTGGTAAAATATGTACTATTTTAATCATCCGCAGCTCATCGTAAGCTTAAGACTTGAGATAAGCTACGTTAGTATTACCTCAGTCCTAAGAAAGCGAGTCACTGACAATTTGCCAAGGCAGAGGGCGAATTGTTGGTACACATATCACAGACAATGTGGAATATTCCATGTGACATGTTTGCGCACGACCGTAATAAATGTGCAGAGAATGTGTAGTCTTTAAGAATGGAAGTTATATTGAATGTGGTAGAATTCCTCACCGAGGAAGTGAATATTGTGAATAAAACTAAACATTTCATTGTTACTTTGTATGTGTTATTATTATTTTCTTTTCTGTAAAAACCTTTGCATTGTACAGCTTCATAAATATCCCTATCTTTGATTTTTTTTATTAATCCCCCCCCCTTTGTATCTTTCTTCCCGTGTCATCATTAATCTCCATACTAAGATTGATGTTATTACGGCTATTAGATAGAGCTACAGGTGATTCCGAGTAGAGTCAGTTTAAAATAATCAACATTTATTTTGTTTATTATAACATTCCCTGAATAAATATTTTCCCTGGAAAATGATTAATTTCTTATTTAAGGTTTAATATTCGTTAAATACTTTCTAATAAAAGATGGCCGTGCTTCTAAGTTTTGAGAAATATGCAGGGTGATTCATAAAGAAGTATACTGTCTCAATGCACTATAAATCAAGAACAATGTAAGATACAATATTTAAACTGTATCAGAATTGTATGGGATTATTTTAAGTTTTGTTGGAGACGTTCTCCGATGTTCTATGGGTGAACTCTTAGCCACACGACATACATCGATCCGTCAACCCCCTTCCGCCCAAACGCGTGTTAAGGTATTTGAATCAAGTCCAACGATAGCAGCTGGGACATGCAATTTCATCTCTACTTGATCAACAGGAAGGGAAAGGACGAATATTTTGTTCCATACTTACCACCACAGGAAGAAATCACAAGGTGTTAAGTCTGGACTTCTGGGTGCCCGTTAGCCGAGTGGTATGTTGTAGGACGAAAGCTCATCCAATCCATCTGTGAGGTCTAATGTTCATTGAGGTCATTTTGCCATTTGAAGAAAGAAGTTGTTAATATCATCCTAAGACTTTGGCATCAACCAAAGAGATAACATATCCAAAACAGAGTGGCTCCCGTGACGGTTTGATGGAGAAAAAAGAAGGGGTGGAACATTTTTTATTCTAGACACAGTACAGAACACATTTATCTTAGAAGAATCTCGTACGTGTTGCACTATGGCTATTGTGTGTGGCACTACTGTCAGGGGCGAGGCACAAACTTTAAGAGTGCATCTAATTTTTTCAGTTTGCTGAGATGGCGCGTGTCTTTGACTGTAACTGTTTTATAGCATCAAAAAAGGGTGTACTTCTTTATGAAACACTCTGTATTATGAAAATTATATTTGAGTAGTCCTTAAAAATATTACTTATAATAGTCTAATGAAATTTGAATAAAAATAGTACTTCCCATTTTTTTCTTTTATAAAAAAATAATCTATATACACTAAAAGAAATTGGTTTTGTTATCTAACATTAGAAGAAAATGGTCAGAGAATTATTCAAAATATATCTATCGAAGAGCAAAGCAATACTAAAAATTAATCATTTTGCTTTAATTAATGAGGCTTACTTTTCTGAAAAAATTAGGTTATTAGAAGAATGAAAATGACAATTAGTTTATTATTTTTAATTGGAAAATAATTATTGGAAAAAAACGTTTAAAAATGAGTTTCATAATTAAATTTTCTTTTTTTAGATAATACTTGTTGCTTTTAGCCTCAACTTGCCTGTAATTATAATTGGAATTTTAATTTGATGTATTTTTCTCACGGTAAATGGTCTTGTTAATTTGCAATTCCCATCACTTTTTTACGAAAGCATAAAAAAAACTGCAAACATGGGAAAATACTTTGGGTCAAATTAGAAAAGAGAGAGAAAAGAGTTTGAAGAGAATGCCTCTTTGTGTAGTGGTCTAAAATGAGTGAGGAGTAGGAATTAGGTTTGGGAGGAAAAAAAATTGAATTAATTTCGCTTACTTTTTCTCTAAATCTCATTTAAGAAATGCTAAGTAAGTTTGCAAACCTTAGGAATTGCAAAATTAATTTTTAATTTAAATTTTATTTAGAAGATTTTTCTTAAATCAACTATATGATTATACTGAGAATTCGTAATTTCTCAGAGAATTTTTACCAAAACATTATTTCAAATTTAAAAAGGTGTTTGGTGATTACTTTTTAAAGTACCAGTCTACCATAAGAGAGTACTTTCGACAAATCTATTAAATTTAATCTTGTCATCCCTCTTAACAATTTAGAATTTTCCCTACATAATTATGTGCACAATGTTTGACGCTGAGATACATTAGCTTAAAATTAAGGGTTCTAATGTATCACATAATACTGTTTTTAAGTTTAAAAATGCATTCTCTGAAGAAAAAAATGCATTTTTGAGCATTCCAATGCGTTTTCAAAAGGTATTATTTTTTATAAAGTAATCATTACGTCGATTAGTTTAAATTTTTGCTATTAATCATAACTCTACTTTTTTTTTTAAAAAAAAGTTGCCGCACTTAGTCGTATACCTGAAGCAGTAGATTCAATGTTTCTATAACCTCAAGTAAAAATTAGAAACCAATAGTTTTTTTAAAACCTCTACTGATTTAGCTTGAATAAAACAGCAAATTCTGATTAACAAATACATATACGCAATAATTAGAATAAACGCGAATAATGTTTATTGCGAAATATAAAAAAAGGCAGAACCATTCTTTTTTTGTTATTTTAAATGTATTGTTATAATCATTAACGCAATTGTAAGAAATAGTTCTATATGAGAAGTAGCACGTAAAATTCAATTTGTTTCCATGGTAAGAAATATCAGATCAGTAAAAAGAAATGATATTTCGAAAAAGCATTCTAAAATATGTTTTTTTTTTTTTCGGGACACATACAACTGAAATTTACTTTTTTATCAAAAGGGGAAGTGATTTCAATATGCATTTTTTCCCCGCCAATACCGGTTTTTTATCAAACGTATACTTTCATTACATAAAAATAAAATACACAGGAATTCTTTATTTTAATACGTATTCATTGAAATTGTCATTTATGCAATGTACGCATTTAAAATGAAAACAATGATTTAATTAACGTTAAACAAAATTTCAGAACAGAAATTAACGCGCAAATAAGCTTAAAATTAGTTTCACTAAAAATAAAAGCCAATCAAAATTAAATATAAATATATTGATCACATGCTAATAAAATTTTATCTTCAATCTCCTTTTCCAATTTAAAGTGTTTAAAGATCGTGTTTGACGAGTAGTTAAAGTATTGAATGTCGTTATGGAATTTCGAGAAAAATGGTTAAATTCTTAATTCCAACAAATTTAATTTGACTTCAAATTGTCCACTTGGTGTGAAGAACTAGTATTTAAAAAACGAAGCAGCAAAATGTCTTACTAGTTACTTGAACAAGTTTTAAAATAACAAAATTCGTCTCTTAAAATCCCCGCTTTATTCTAAGGCAGGACTTCGTTAATTTAAAACCAACTCAATTTGCTTATTTTTTTTTAAAAAATATCTCAACTATTTCAGTGTTTCTCTCTCTTCTAAGCCTTTTTAGTCATACCCCACTAAGCTTCGGTTATTCCCGGCTGAATACTAATGCACATCTTTTTATTTGCACTACTCGTTTTACAGTGTGGCTGATTGAAAGAAATATGTTAACTTAGGAACTAAAAAATAAAGCAAGTGTTAAATTGATTTTATTATATCAGAATCAATTATTAACAAATTAAGGCAATATGGTACCCTCTTCACATTTTTTTTATTTTTTATATTTGATATTTGGTTACAATTGCATTTTATATAGGTTAATATTTAATAATAATACCATACAAAAAGTTTTTAATTTGTGGCAAAATGTTTGTAAAATTTTAATTTTTTGAACATTTTTCAACATTTTTTTAAATCTCTAAGGCTTTTTTAAAAATTATTCTTTTCTTTCAAAATTTCTTTTCCAAGTACTTTATAATATACTACATAAAACTGTAAATGGGTTTCTTTCCGCTGCTGATCTTAATTTTTTATTAATTTTTTTATAGTTAAACTTCCAGAAACTCTTACAGCACATTAATTTTGAATTTGGAATTTTTTAGAAAAGTAATAAATATGTTAGAGCTAATTCCAAGCACAAATTTACAAAAAATATATTTCAGAACATGCATAAAAAATTTCAAACCCATGCTTCAATTATCAAAAAAAACTTAGGATTTTGAATAATTGTATATGTTCAAAAACTCAACATGGAGAAAAATGAGTTTCAAGCTTTCATTTCATGAATAGCATGATGTAATATTCATCGAATAGTCTGAAACTTTTATGAAATGTTAATTAGCTTATTTAAAACTGCTTACCATAAAAAATTGCACAAATGTAGAAAAATTAAACAGCATGCTGCCATAATGAATATATAGAAGAAAATGAATGAAAGGTCAATATTTCACACACACACATAAGACTTTATCTTAATTTTACAAAAAACAAATAGCTACACTTCAGAGCTAATTCCATGTTTAGAGCTAATTCACAGCATGTACAAAAGATGTTTATGCATTTAATTTTTATTTCCATGATTTTAAAAGACTTCGCATGTTAAATATTGTGCACAAATGAAAGCAAAATCAAATACAGTAGAAGTCCGATAATCCGTCACGTTCGGGACCGGCTCGGTGCCGGACTACCGAAAATTCCGGTCTATCGGGCGGTAATTATAAGAACAATTAGGTTAATAATTAAACTACAAATACAGTATGCAAATACATACAACAAAGTTTATTTTACATTTCATATAATGTATGTACACGTACTGTAAAACATATTTCACTTAGATTTAAAAAAGTCACGAATGTCTTTTTGTTTTCTTGACCTTTGGCGTTTAGTATAAAATTTATTTTTAATGATATGGAAATCAATAATTTCTGAAGCACTGTAGCTAGTACTAGCCTCAGCAAAAGAGATAAACTTATTTAGTGATTCTGCAGCTTCTGACCCGCTGATTTTTTTCCTTTTCTTCCGTTTCGGCATCTGAGTCACTTTCTTCAAGATTTTGAGTAGGCTGAGGGTTTACTACAATGTTGATAATGTCCTCATCGGTTAGTTCTAGTTCAACAGGCTCATTCTCGTCGATTAGAAGCCACTCCTCTCCCTCCTCTTCAGGCAGGTTTTTCAAGGGATTGTCAGCACTTCTCTAACGACATCTAAAACTTTGATCAGAGCGTCTTGATGGTTTTCTTCCTCATCAGTCTGTAGAGTTAGGTCAGATGCAGGGTTTGCAGCTGGCCAAATTTTTCTCCAGCATTTTTGGAGTGTTGTATTTTTTACCTGGTTCCAAGACAGTGCAATAGCATAGACGGCATCTTTTACTATAAACTTTTTTTGAAAATCAGTCACGTCACAGTAGGCATTTAACAGGCCTTGAATAAAAGACCTTCTATAAAAGCATTTAAAATTTTGAATAACCCCTTGGTCCATGGTTGAATCAAAGATGTTACGTTAGGTGGGAGCAGAGTAGCTACACAATATTTCCAGAAACTAACTCATCTACTGGCGGGTGGGCTTTGCAATAGTCCAAAAGAAGGATGGCTTTAGTATCTTCTGGTAGACCAAGGCTTTTGAAGGATTCCTTGACCTCAGACACAAAGTGGTGAAAAAGCCAGTCTTTAAAGAGGGCGGCAGTCATCCACGCATTTGATTGAGTATCGTATTGGACAGGCAAGTGTGTAACATTCTTAAAAGCCCTGGGTTTTGCAGATTTACCTATCACAAAAGGGGTCACTCGGTGGTTTCCAGACGCATTAGCACATAGCAAAACGGTTAATCTGTCTTTGTTTTTTTTTAAAACCCTTGGCTGCTTTTTCTCCTCCCCCAGCTAGTGTAGATGTTGGTAAACATCGCTACAATAGCCCTGTTTCATCAGCATTGTAAATCTGTTCAGGTGTTAAATCATTATCAGCCACGATTTTCTCAAACTCGTCTTTGTATTTTTCTGCAGCGTTTTAGTTTGCTGAAAGTGTTTCTCCAGTTACATCAAGCTAATTTTTTCCGAACAATACCGAGCGCTTCCGGATGATCCCGAACTAACCCCGAAAACTTCCGAATAGCTCTCGAGCGTTTTTATTTGCTTTAAAGACACACTTTTGGAGAAAACCAAAATTTTTACAATGTTCCTGAGAGATGCCGGACTAATGGACTTCTACTGTAACAATTTATAGGTAAAATATATCAAAATCTAAGAACTACATATGTGCATTTGTTCAAATAAATATCTTAAAATATTTTAGTAATAAAATGGTTGAATTTCACACACATGGGATATATATATATCACCAAAAACAAATATATAAAAATGGGAGAGTTTTTCTATTCTTGGGAATTAGATATTTAATTATCTGAATAATCAAAATAAGATTTAGTATTTCTGCTTTGGGAGAATCCGTTTTGAAGTTTTAATTTCATTCAAAATAACATCATAAAAAGCACGCACAACTTTTAAATTTGACCACAAATCCATTTTCTCTTCCAACAAACAATTCACAAACTAGAAGTTTTACATGAATTGCAGAATTCTTACTTGAAATGATTTGTCACTGTATATATAATGCCAGTCTCATTTACGCGCAGTAGAAAAATAATTAATTCATTTTCTTATCTGGCTCTTTTCTAGCAGATAATCTGAAATGTGGTCGTGGTAGTTGCCGTCCAGCATCAAATATTGCTCTATAACTAGATAAAAATTGCAGGTAAAACTTTGAAATTTTTCAGGCATGTTTATAAAGATTCGAGTTATCAAATAAACCAATAAAAAAAATTTCGACAGTTTAATGATTTTTAGGGTACCATATCGCCTTAATGAACTGTTGTTGTTGTAGTGTGTTTTTATCCTGGGATAAACATGAAAGACGAGAGATGGAAGAACATAAACATACAATACAAACAGAAGAATATAGACATTTATTACAAACGATGATCCCAGCAGAAAACAGAAGGGGTGCGCTGCTTTCCTTTCGAGACGGGAATCCATTTCAGGTGAAAGTCCCGACTTCTTTACCGGAAGAAGATGCAACCATTCCTTATTCAGGATTCTTACCCGAGCCCACTCGGTTACAAGCCTAGGGTCATATCCACCATACTGGCTGGGCGGCAATTAATGAATTAAATTTAATAAATATACATATGCAACAATTACCTTTATATATCACGACACAACTCTTCATTAATAATAATTAAGCCTGCACATTTAATCTATATGTATAAAAGAGGAAATATTTATCAGCTCAGTCAATCACACCGCAGTATCACCGAACTGTTAGACTTACAGACTTGAAACTTGGTAGGCATGTTCTTTTCATAGACTAGAAGTCTACTAAGAACGGGTTTTGCGAAAATCGGCCTTCCAGGGGAGAGTTAGGGGAGGTTAAAAGGCGTTATAGATAAAAATCCATGTTTTGAACTGTTAGATCCACACACTTGAAATCTGGTACGCATGTTTCTTTTGTTGAATAGAGACTCGCTATGAATGGCTCTTACGGAAATTGATTCTGAAAGGGGATACAGTGATTGATTAAATAAAATTCCCTTTTTTAGAGCTGTTAGATTTAAACTTGAAATTTGGTAAACATGTTTATTTTGTTGAGTAGAGATCCACTGAAAATGGGTTTTGAGGAAATCTACTTTAGAGAGTGGGATTATACATAAATAATAATTCTATTTCAATTTTAGAAATTCATATCCTGTCTTTTTAAATCAAGAGGATAGTTATAAGAATGTTTTTTAGTACAATCGAACGTTTACCAATAGGATACCAATAATTTATTTATATGGAAACAATATATATTCATACAGCATCATTAAATACCCAGCGAAGTTGGTGGATTATGGCTTGTAATTATGTATTTTCATCAGAGGTAGCGAAACCTCTCAAAATATACAAGACGCCTGAAGGTTAACTGAAGGCAATAAATAGTTCTATGAAATGAATAATTTCACGTAGCGAACGGATAGCACTGTTTGCACGGGCACAGTAGTAGCAGCGTAAAATCATACATCATACGGAGTTTAAATGTATGCGCAATCGTCTGGTTGAAAATTTTAATTTTTTGTTTGTATTTTAAACCAACTTTACAAAATACATTTTTAACAAACTGATTGTTGTTAATTATTATACACATTATAATTATCAGAAAATTTTTATAATCTCTACTGAGTTATTGTCGTGAAAGTATAAAAATGTATTCAATTTTGTAGATACATTATGAGATGAAGTTTACTCATTTTAAAATACTTAGCAGCTGTGCCTTTTATATTATCATAGTAAATAATTGAAAAAAAATGCCTGCGAATAACAAAATTGTGTATAGCTTCATTCCGAAAAAATAGGTATTTTTTACCTCGTAATAAGTACCTCGTAATTTTGAACCATGATCAAGTGAAAAGAACGACACCTGAACTGACACCCCACTGTTCCAACTACGACACCACGCCAACGTAATGTCTTTGAGCTGCGATAAATGTGACATGTGTATTATCCCCTCTGCAAAGTAATCTTAAGTGACATCAAGACTCGAACCCGTGATTCAACAAAACCAGCTATGAGTTCGTGACAATCACGGTATCTCAACTTTTTATCGCCGTGGATCGGTCAACGTTTGACAATTTTACCACGACTCAATGAGGAAGGACTGTGGTAAACTATTTGATTGAATATGTTTCACTTAATTGTATTTCAACATGACTGTAGAATAAAATATACGAGTACATACATCAAAAAATGAATATTAACTGATTTAACATGAAGTATAAACGAATTTCTATAAAATGTCGTATAAACCAGAGAGAAAGGCACCACAGTGAATAAAATAGACATAATTTAATACTCTTTGTTCGGCCTGGTACTATTTGATCCCCGTACTGGTACCGGTCCGCGGTCCAGGGTAGTGACAAGGATCACTAGGTTACCGTGGCCACATAGAACAAGAGAAATTTTTAGGACTCAATCAATGCATAATGATCTAAAAAGAATTACTATCCCCAAAAATTTTTGATTCGATGCCTTCTAAAATTGTTTAATTAATCAAAGTATTTTTTTTAAAAAAAATTGCTCAATTCAGCGAAATTGGAACAACAAAAAATTATCTTAGCAAAACACAAACGTATTTTAATTGCTTCGAACGCTGAAGAAATTATAATAATGAATATGTTGCCATTCAAAGCAAACATAAATACTTCATTTTCGCTGCGCTAGCGTCATACCATTTCTAAACGACTTTTTTTTACAATTCAGTACACATACGTGGATAAAAATCCATTTACATATTGTTATTTTCAAATAAAACATAATACATTCTATCCTTTTTTAATGGATGTGTGTTATAATTTTCGCCGTATATACATGCTTTTACCATAAATTATTAATGGCAATAAAAATGAACGGGCAAAGTGAATAATTTAATTATCAATTCAGCTACTCTTTGATGTCTTCTCTTTCAACTTTCATTAGCAATTTAAATTATTTTATTAATAAACCGTATTTACTTTACAAATTATTTCGTCTTTTTTTCATGTCACAAACCAAAAAAAAAACATCCACTCGCATATATAAAAGAAATTTAATTAGACATACTATTGAATTATGTATTTTAATTAAAATTTTTATTTAATCCACATCTTGAAAAACCATTTTAGTGGGTATATATATGAAAAAAACGCAAGCTATAATACATTTAAAAATGATTTAAAACTTAATCGTTTTTAAACAATGCTGAAAAAATAGTATTGTACGGTACAGAATGCACAAACTTCATGAGCGAAAGTAAAAAAAAAAAAAAAGCTAAGGGAGCAATTAGTTTTTTGAATTACAAAGCTGCGTGCCATCTGCCTAAGGCTAGAAGTAAACGACTTACACCAGCAAAGGCTTTCTTCGCAAAAGCAATTTTTTTTCGTGCCCAAGTTGACAGCGGTACGCTACTGATGTTGAATATTTATGAGCTTCTCTATGAAACTACGAATTATGGTAAGCAAGGAAAATAAAGTAATTGAAAAAAGTAAGCAAAGAAAAAAATGTATATACGTAGAACAGCTGGTATGTTTTTTAACTGTAATCTGCTCTTTTAAAGAGGACACACACACATGAGGCTGAGTGTTAGGATAATATCTGAAATGGAAATTTATGCAATTGCGTTCGCGTTTTAAGATGGAAAGTGTGTCCATAACGTTGGACAGAGACATATCCGTAAATTGAAACATGCTTGGTGAAATGGCTTAATTTATTAACCGGTTAGTCAAAGAATAATCTTCGAAATAAGAATTTTTATTCATTAGAAATGTGCATTGCTTTCGGGGCCTTTAAATTGCTTAGGAGTGTTTTTAGTCGATATTTTTAATGCTGCGTCTTTTTATTTCCGAAGGCAAATCTTCGCTATTATCTATTAGTCTTTCATTTCAACTCTTTTTTTCAAAAGTTTGAATTTGTATTAGGGGTTATGATTGTTATCTTATGAAAAAGGCAAAACAATTAAAAACACTTAACAAGCAATGAGAATGACTGGATAGTACTCTTCGCGGAAGACGCATAGTGTCATGGGAGGAAATAACGAAGTGCTACGAGGCCGCATGATTTGCTCCCGTGAGAGTGGACATCTATATCTTAAAATCACCACTCGTATGAGACGTAATACTGTAACAGGGAAGGAAGTGATTAACTGACAAGAACTGAGCAAGTCTAGTCGGCAGTAGAGCCCACTAAATGATGCATAGGCACCTTATCCACTTAGCGAGGATGGACAGTATGGAACCCTTTCGTGTTTGGTGCAACAGTGGAGTGCATCTTTAAATGTGCCTGTGCCAAATATTTCGTCGATGTCTGCTGTGCCACGTGGACTTCATGCAAGGACTCCTTAGCCCAGGATTCCCTTAACACCGAATCAATAACACTTGCAGTTGCAATGAGCTCAAAAGTACTACTAATGATATATAAATTGATAACAAGTCGTCTCATCAGATGAAACCAACCTACTACATATGAGCTATAACGATAGATATGTATCATCTAACAAAAAAAGCGACATCCAAGAATGTTTTATGCAATATCGCAGTTGAGGAAAGCCTTAATCCGATGCTATGTTAGATATCAAAAGAACACACACACACACACGCACACACCTCCTACTTCAAATTGAGGGGACTCTTAATACTGAGGGCTATATAAAAGAAAATACTGAGTTCAAAGATTTTCCATTTTCTACAAATATATTGTATGAATATAGCATGGTAGGAAGAAAACATGATGAAGACATTTGGAGGATAAACAGGGTCCTTAATTAATACTGCATTTGGAAGCTAAAACAGCTCTAACCCTGTTAGGCATCAAGTTGAACTTGGCATGGATTGCAGATATGAGCAAGTCATTTCATGTTGCTTCAAATCTCTACCACACTTTGTAGAGAATTGCAATGGCAACCCAGTCTTTCAGCAGCCCGTGACTAGATGTTTTCAATTGATGAGAAATCTGGAGAATGTGCTGGCCAAGGCAAAAATCGTATTTCCTCTGTGTTGAAGTAGATCAAGACAAGGTAGGCAACATGCGGTCCTGCATAATCTAATTGAAAGAAGACGAATAAGACATATCCATTGACCTTAAGATCTGAGAAATGTAACATTTTCTGTTCAGAGATGCTAACAAGAGCGGTTGATGTCATGTACCCAATGACCGACTATACGATCATACCAGGTTCAAAGCTCATATGATGACATTGAATGCAAGCAGGCAACAGGCTTTCTCCTCGATGCCTCTAGACACGGATATGTCCATCATGATACTACACTCAGAACCTGAAATCGATGGTGCAATTCTTGTATCCAACTTTGTCATTAGGCGCGCCACTCTCATCGCGCATCTCTACGATGCTAAGTCAAAAAAACCCATAATAATAGTCACCATGCATGCATTCATTGATCCTTCTGAAGTCCTTGGATTACCGTACTGCAAGCAAGTCTGGTAATGTAGCTGTCCGATCCTACAAGGATAACCAAATGACATATGTGTACCATAAATACTACATGATTCTCAGTATGATTCTCCTGAAAACCCATCGGTTCCGTTATCAAATGATACTCTTTGGATTCCTATCAATGCGAGTAGCAATATCACAGACGATAAACCAGTCTACGATTCAGCCACTATCGAATTTCAACATGTGCTGGTAGCCGTGTATCCTTCTTACTCCAGACATGAAATGATTTTCTCACAAAGCCCTAGATTCAAATGAGAAACTTGTTGCGTAGCTTTCCTTTTATACAGAGTCTGTGGTGCCGTTTCTCCCTACTGCGCCGTTCGATTTCACTTAATGTTAATCAGTTTCATATTCCGTCGTTCGTTTTTACATGGAAATTTGATATTTGTGTCCCTTCTTCTTGGTACTGTAATTTTATTGGATAGCAGTATATTTTACTAATAGGTGCAAGAAAAATCAAAAGGTTTTACGATCCAGAAGAGAAACTCTTTTATATTTGGTGTAAGTGGAGTTAAAATTAATTTCAAGGACGCCTTTATTAAACTTGGTATGTATTGACGTTGATGGCATTCCTTTTATCTTTGTGAATCTTTATAAAGCGATGATATACAATAAGTATTTACTTATCATTTATTAATACATCAACTGTTGCATATCGTGCTTATTTAAGATATCTGTTCACTTTCTGAAGATCTTCAGCTATTCATGCTGAATAATTAAAACTCATGCATATCCCGACGCTTTACTGTGGGCTGTTTCATAACTCATTTAAATAACCTCAAATGAAATACAATGTGCTGTTGTGCTTATAGTTTTCATATTGCTTGGAGGCTTGATTTACAATGAATTAATGAAATACAATGCGTGTGTTACTAAGCACATTGTGTGGATAATGTTCTTTAACCTTTGGATAACGTTTCATATCGGAAATCCTATTTATTATTTAAATAAGATTATGATATTTTTTTGCGTAGTAGTTAGTTAAGTTTGAATTTGTTTTATACTCTCTCTAAATTATTATGTTTATAATAAGTTAAAATTAATGGTTAGTAATAAATGTTCCCCTTTTATTGAATTATATCCATAAATATGCTTATTGTGGGAAAAAACATAAAGTATTTTTATATCTACACTATATCCTTTCAATGCTACGTAATTGTTTTTAAGTTAGAAATAAGATTTTTTCAACTCCTTTGATTTTGATTTTAAGTCATGATAGTTTAAATAAAATATTTTTCTAAATTGTATTGAATTTACTTGAGAATTTGTTTGAAATTTATTCTCAATAACGATTCCAAAAATGCATTATTTACGATGCTGTCTGTTTCACTGTAAAAAATTTTGAAACGTTCAGAATAAAATTTAAAAAAATCTTGTTGATTTTGCATTTTGACCTTCATTATTTTTAACGGAACTAGTATATATTTTTTTCAAACTTTATGCTTATTTCCCTCTTTTTGCATATTAAATAAATAAATCACAAAAATGAAATACTAAGGAAGTCAACTTTTTTTTTAATATTTACAAATGTGATAATTTTTTATAAAAATATCTCGGATTTTGTTAGAAAACTTTTATTTGTGTTACATGTTTCTAGTTGATTAATGATTTATTAACATCGAACCACAAAGGAGCACGAGTTCTTGGTAACAGACTTTACAAATTTGAACCTCGGTCAAGTGATAAGTACGATACTGGCATTTTCTCTTGATTATAAAACTATTATATACTGGCTAAGAATATTTTTTATTTCAATTTGTAGCATGTGATTACTGAACAATTATACAAGTATTTCTTACAAAAAATACACCTTTTTGTGGCTGATTAAAATATTAATTTAATAATCTTAAAAATTTTATGTATGCATAATTCTTATCTTGAGTTACCAGACTTATTTTCAACTTATTAGATATTCATAAGTTTTTAAACGCTTTTTGGGGGACAAGTTAAATCCATTCCTCGTAAAATCATGCAAAAAATATACTAGATTTATTGTAAAAAGGTTTTATGTCTTCTGCGTTATTCAAAAATTTTACAAAATTATAAATAACTGTGTTGTAACTGTTTTGTAAAGAACTGTATTGTAACTGTTTTGTACAGAACTGTATTGTAACTGCATTGTAAAGAACTGTAAATAGATGAAAATAAAGAAGTTAATCTAATTCAAAAAACGTTCTACAAACTCAAATGTATAAATTTTCAGATGTGAATCTTTGCATTAATATATTTTACACTTATATAGCTAACATTATGACATATTTAAACCCACATGGTCAACCACATATTCACAGTTTACATCGATATTAAATCCATACACACACGTTTTATTAATAGTTACTAGGGGGTACCTCTGGTCCGGCTGACCAACCCCCATTGTGCAATTATGCAACTATTCATACTCATTGCACAAATTGTAAAACTGTAACTTACATGAACTGGTATATTGTCTATAATTTTCAGCAGCCAGTTAGATAACTCAGTTACGTCTTCTTCTAATCATATTTTTTTTAAAATTTCATTTGTACAAATTAAGGCCGTAGCTCATAGTTCTCCAAGCACGCATTCAATATTTGTTTTCTCCCACCAATTTTTCATAACTGGTAAAACTTGTTGAAAATCTCCACCGAGCAAAACATCTTAGTGGCATACAAATGGTACTTTACAATCGTACATTTTTCGGAATATACGATATATTGCAGTCAGTTTGCATTTTGATATCATAGAGGCTCATCACAAATTATAATATCAATATTCTGTAATTCTTGTTTTTTCTTTCGTGTCCAGTTTAAAAAGTTGTAATCATCGATTAAATTGTAATATTCATAAGCAACGCCATCGCTTACATTATATGGCATTTCAATGGAAACTTGGCGAATTATTGATGATACCGCCAAGTTAGCCTCCTTTTTGGCCGCCGAATTTGGTGACGTGGCAACCATGTTGACGGTTGTTTTGGTGACTTGGCGACTATCTGGATACTTCTGAAAATTACTGGAGAAATCTATAGTATAACGATCGATGGTGTAAGTGGTTTTTCCGAGAAAGCACTGGCAGGTAGGAGGAAACCAATAGGTAAATCTTTCTTAGCACTCCTCTTCAGTTAAATTCACCTTTTTACGTCCCATTTTTAATAACTAAACCTTAAGTATAAAGAAATTTATTACAACATCACGAAAAACGAAATTATAAATAAGAGAAAATAAAATGCATGTAAATTGCTGAAGTGAGTATAAAAACTTTATATTAAAAATGTTGTAAATACTACTGATTAATTATACCCGTTGATGATAGACCCAGTAACTTACAATGATATTTTACAAAACCAAGCTTGAAACCAGCAGTACTTTCACCTATATTTATATTTTGAGTTTAAGAACTGTTTTCCAAAATATTAACCATCAATTCAACCACGTTTTCAGTTTTTTGAATTCTCAAAACCTTCTCCATAAACATTGGTTACCATAACTATCATCAAACCCAAGTAGTGTTAGACTGAATGAGATATTTAAAAAAAACAAAAATTACTTCTTTTTAGTTCCAACCTATATTTACAAAGTTTTTTTTTTTTTAAAGAAAAGCTACTTCACCTTTTTAGTTCAAAACTATACTTACAAAGATTTAGCCAAAGTCCAGAACATCTCCATTATAATTTTTTTGCGAGTATTAAATGCATTGATCATAAAGTTTAGTAGCAGAATATTACAAGAGGATCGTTTAGAAAAAGTAAATAATAATAACAGTTTCTTTTCTTTTTCCAAATAAATCTATTCAAAAATATTAATTTTTAAAAAGCACAAACCTGATAATTTATTATAAAATTTTTTCCGATGAGAACTTTTAATACAGCGTCTAAGAGAGAGAGAGAGTTCTTTTTATAGCGTATCTAATTTTTCCCCTCTACTCTTACACTTTAAATGCTTATTCTCACATTTTTGAAAAATTAAGTTTTCTCCCACAGTTGCGTTTAATAATTTTAAAAACTCTTATCCGACATAGAAGTCTTTGTTGAAACCTAATAATGCCTCAGTAATTTAGGATTTATTGAAAATCCATTAAATTTAAATTATATTTGCTATCAGGGCAGTTACATGAATGTAAGTAATATTTTAAAAAATTCTTTAAGTCAACTAATATTTAGATCAACAACAAAAAATTATTTTAGTTACTTTTTATTAAATAGTTACAATTAATATACATATAACAGAAACACAACATTAAGTGGCAATTAATTTTTATTAATTATCATTAAAGCATCATATTGTCATCCAAACAATCGTATACATAAAATTTCAGTTCAACTGTTCAGCTTTGAAACGTGAGAAAAGAAAATCTTTTAAAGATTTGACCCAGGTCGCTAAAAATATAGCCAACGTGGCTGTATCTGTAATTCTGTAAATAATTAGTTTCAGTCAATTAATTTTAATTAATTATAATTAAATTATATATTGTTACCCAAAACAATAGTGTATAGAAAATTCCATCTCAATCCAGCTGAGCGTTTTAAAATGTGAGAAAAAAAACTTTTCAAGTTTTGCCACGTCACCAAAATGGTCGCTAAGTCGCCAAAAATGATGCCAACGTGGCTGTATTTGTAATTCTTTGAATAATTAGTTTTTAATCAATTAATTTTTATTAATTATAATTTAATTACTGTATTGTCAACCAAAATAATCGCGTTTTTTAAAATTTCAGCTCAATTGAGTGCTTTAAAATGCTTTTTATTAACGATTGGAAATTTGAACAAGATAAATATAGAGAGAGAGTGAGAAAATAGAGAGAGAGAGAGAGAGTAGGAATTTAAAAAATATTAAACGTAAATGAAGATATGAGGATTTTGCAAGTTTTTTATTATGCTGATCGCTTAATAAACAAAGGAAGAAAAGAAAAATATAAGAAACAGCAAATATATTTGACCGTTGCTTGGTTGCATGTTACAAGATGTAATGATTTATTTTTACTGTATAATAGATTTTTAGAGGTAAACAGGAAATCTTTTAATACACAGACGGAAGAAGGTTTATTGTTAGAAAGCCCTGTTGGAATTTTATGTAGAAAGAAATGTTACTTTTTTCTTACTTAAAAAAATCTAGGAAACTATTTCTCTCTTTTTCGCTTCATTTTTGAACGCATTACTTTGAAAAAATTCTGAGGTATAATAATTACTGAAAAATTAACAAATGATAAAGACTTTCTTGGCATTTTTTCAAATATTTTTAGATATGTACTTTTTAAAAGATTTATTTTACATATATTTATGAAAATAAAAACATAAAGTCAACATTCTTTTCTTCTGACTTTTTAAAAAATATTTTCCAAGAATTGCTCTTCCAAAATTTCTAAAGACACGTTACATTCCATTTAAAAAATTATTACATTTTATTTGCATTTCTAAATCTATAAAATAATTTCAAAATTTTTTTTTCTGAAGGTACATTATTTAAATACACAAAAATTCGCGATACATATTTCTTAGATTTTTCTTGAAATCTTCTATATGAATATCAATTCACTCCATTATAAATGTTTAATGTTGAAAACACTGTTAATACAATTCCACCAAGAAGGAGCTTATAATTTTAAAACCCTCATTCAAAAAATGTACCTCACAAGTTTAAGACATATCGATAAGAAGAAATCGGGTCTTTTACAAAGTTTAAACATTTGATTAATGTATTTTATAAATATTTATGTTTCCTCTTTTGATATAATTTGTATGCTGCCTTAGATTTGCTTTAGGTTTTGAAAAATACATTATTTGTAATTGCATTTCAGAATTAACCTCTATAATTCAACAAGTAGCAAAATGCCTTATAACTTAAATATTTCACTATTTTTACAGAATTGGTATTAGTCAAGCATTCCCAGTCTCTTTTTGCTTGTAGACTCCTAATTTCTAACTGTAAGTATGTCGCCTCTCACATGCTATTTGTAATTTTTCTAAAATACATACTTTCTCAGGGTACTAAAAGCTATGATATTTATACACGTAAACAATTCCTATATAAAGTAATTTAGCAGTATGTTATTCAAAATAATAGTTAAAACATTGAAACTTAATTAAATAAATGTACAATGAAAATTTTGAAAATTATATTTAACGAAACTATAAGACTTTTATTTACAAAAATTAAAAAATATATATAAATATACTATTTCAAACAACTTATACAATTGTTTTTCTATTTTTATTTTTTTTTTAAATAAACCCCATTAAATGTGTAAATTTATAAAATTTTGTAAAATTTCTTGATAGTTTTGGTTCTATTGAACTATTAAACAATTACAAAATTCAAAATTTTAATGCAAGAATTAATATAGGAATCTGTTTAAATTGTGACAAGAAAAGAGTTTTACATGAAACAGTGTAAGGGATTATTTTTTTACTAAATTAAATTTTGAAGCAACAGGCTTGAAAAAAGTTCAAATAATGCATTTTAATCAGAACTTTTCATTTGAACGAAATAAAAATGTCAGTTATGTTCAAAATATGATACTTTATCATCTGCCATATTTGTTTCAATGTTTTAATCCTGATAGTTAAGTAATATTTTTTTTATTCAAAGTACGGAAATTTCTCGAAATTAGGGAGGAATTTATAATTAATTTTTATTTTACATGCACACACAATCTACAAAAATGTGTAATATTTTTTTTTAATTTAGAATGTTTCTCTCAAGTGATACGTGCTACGGATTGTAAATTAATACAAAAAAGGTGTTCTGTCTGGTTTACATTAATTATTACTTGGAAAATTTTCAAAGGAATTAAAATGAAGCGATAGTGAATAATGCATACCAAAATTAAAAGATTTGCTAAATTTTTCTACACTGTACCGAGAAACAAATATCAAGAAACATTGCGATAGCAAAGATTTTTCGATGTCTAGAAAACTGATATTTTATTGCATCTATACCCATCTTTTCAAAGAAGAATGCAGCAATATAACAGTTTTATGAATTTTCTATTTTTAGTCTGTATTTTGAAAGAGATATGTATTCATGCACTATTCAAAGCTTTAGAGAGAAACTCTTTTCAAGTTAGTGAAGCTTTTGGTTATAAGAAATGCGTATTCAATATGAAATATTCTCTACACTTCTGGAACACGCAATATTTTATATATTTCCCAGTATTTGATATCTTTATATTGCAAAAATGCATTGATTAGAAAAATTTTATGTTTCCTATGTAGAAATCAGAAATACTTACATTTCCATATTTCAATTTTCACATTTGATATTTGTGCCTTATAGTACTTAAATATTGGAAAAAATAAGCTTAGTTTTTTGTTCAAGGGCTTCTATATCGCTATAGTCGATGAAAAATGGGGGAAAAAACGAGGGAAATGTATGATAGACATTTTACTCAGGATGGTTTATTAAAATGAAAATGCGAGTTATTGATAAAAATATATCAGAATAATATCTGTTGCTTCCTCATTTTATTACTGAATATTCCTAGGCAATATACTGGCCATTGAAATTGTAACAAACGGAAGGAAAGCAAATAACATTTTTTGTCTATTATTTGTGTTCAGCGGCATAGTAGGAACAGAATTATAGGCATTTAAGGTATACAGAAACCGAAATTATTATACGCAGACATCATATCTTGAGATTAAAACTGCTCCAACCCAGTTATTGATCCTCTTAAATTTATATACACTCACTTCCGAAAGTTAAGCACGAAGATGTAAAATGCAAAAAAATCAACAAATACTGCTTTGATTGATACAAAATTTGGCAGTAAAGTAGCATATATATTTATACATAAAACAAAATCAATAATTATATACAGAAATGAAAGCAATATTAAATTTTTGAAGGTTATCAGATAATGTCATACTGGAGACTTAAACAGAATTATGTATAAAGTGAAAATAAACAGCATGAAATGAAAAAATTAAATGTAAAAAAACTTTTTTAAGAACAAGCTTTTATTTAAACGCGCTAAAAAGAATAAAATAAAATTTTCCTTGAAAACGTTTTTTACTATCAACTTATAACGTCATTACACAATTTATATGATATAAAGCTTGTCGCAATATTTAAGTACTCATATTTACTTAGTTTGAATTTTTAATAACCAAAATCAATCAGGTCAAGTTATTTTACTTGTTTATCTACACAGGTAAATCTCGCGACAAGCTTTTATATCATATAAATTGTGTAATGACGTTATAAGTTGATAGTAAAAAAAGTTTTCAAGGAAAAGTTTATTTTATTCTTTTTAGCGCGTTTAAATAAAAGCTTGTTCTTAAAAAAGTTTTTTTACATTTAATTTATTTTTTACTTTTTAGTTATCGCTGGACAGGTTTCTCAGCCTGTTCAACTCATTGAACGCTGGTTCGCCATCCCTGGTTTAGCTGAATTAATTCTCGCAAAATGGTATTAGACTAAAAACACAATTTTTTTTAAATCCGTAATTTTTAAGCAATTTTTTCAATCTTCATGCAGATTTTGGCTAACATTGTTCTACACACGAAAAAAAAGGTTTAGTGAGATTATCTTCATAAATGACAAAGTTATTAAATGTTTAATTAAAATTTTGACTATTTTTGAAAAACTTAAAGATTATATTAATTATTTGAAATATTTTGAAGATAAGGGATGTATTTCTCTAACATATTAGAAGAAAATTTTAATTGTTTATTAAAAACTTCAAAAGTTATTTAAATATTTGTATTAATCAATAAAATGCTTAAGACTAAAAACGCATTTTGTAATCAAAAAAGAAATTTTTATCAAATAAATGATAATTTTTTGCTGGACATTGAATATCTTCTACGTAAGAATCTATTTTTTTTAATTGCTCAGATCATCTTTAGAAACTTGATTTTGAAAAAATCAATAATTAAATTCAAATAAAATTAACAGATTCTATTTGTAATTAAATTTAAGGACACGTGTCGTAGTGTGTGTTTAGATTACTGGTGATAAAATGAGGTATATTTAAATTACTCGTAGGCTTAAAATTAGAAAATTTCTTTAAAAAATTACTTCATTTTATTGTACAATTATTTTTTTTAATCGAAAATATATTGCATTTCTAGATAATATTTTTCTCTTATTGTTTTCCTAGCGGATTCCTTTTTGATGGGTAAGATACATTAAAAAAATGATCTTTCCGATTCTGTAATTATTTTTTGTCTCAGTTTCATAGATTAAAGTTAGATAAATTATTTAAAGAATTTCTTCAATACTCCATCTCAGTTTAACTTGGCAGCGTTGAGAAAGGTATACAATGTACCAATCTACTTGAAAAATAGCTCTACTTTTTTGTTTTGAATTTAAATCCAAGGAAATAGATAGAAATTTGTAAAAAAATTGCATACGTTGTAGAAATTAGATTGTTTTTACGTTGTAGAAATGTAATTATTTTTTAGACAAAGTTAATTAATACTGTCAATAGCGTAACGTTATGAAATTCCAGTTTGGCTGAAAACCGATTTTCGACGCCAACTTTTGTCATTGTTGTAACAATAAAATTATTACAACAATGCAGATATATCCAAGTTGGCGCCCAAAACTAGTTTAACGTTTTTAATTAATATCTTTTTAATTAATTGCAATATCGGAATATAAATGGTCAAAACATGCATTGTCATCCAAACTAAACGTGCATACAAAATTTCGCTCAATGGGAGGAAGATATCAGCTTCAAAATTGAGTTGCAAGATTCCACCCGAACAAATTACATACATACATACATACATACATACATACATACATACATACATACATACATTGTAAGTTAAATAAAAGCTTTTAAAAAAGGACATTAATAGGGTATGTATCCCCCCTCATCTGTATGCAAAGTTTATACCTACTGACCATGCTTTCCATTAGGTGGTCAACCACCGCAGAATTAAGTAATCGCCATTCTTCTTGTAGAGCAGTTTCCAGCTCAATAGAGTGGCTGGAGGTGGAAACGTGAAGATACAGCACGGCCGAGAGCATCCTAAGATTTTCAATGGGATTAAGGTCGGGCGAATATGCTGGTCATGCCATACGCGCAATCCCTTCACTCTCCAGGTAGTCATTGACGATGTCAGCTCTATGGGGACGTGCGTTATAGTCCATTAAAACAAAAGTAGGGCTAACTGCTGCAGCGTACAATCTCACAATGGGTTCTAGGACTTCATCTCGATACCGGACAGCCGTCACAGAGCCCCGTTTAAAGATGTGCAGGTCGGTGTGGTATCCTAATGACCTCCCTGCCTACACCATAATGCTTCCGCCTCGGAATGCGTGATGTTCGGTGATGTTTTGGGGCTGATTGCGTGTTCCTTGTTTACTTCATATCCTTATATGCTTGTCATCTGGCTCCAGAGCAAATCTTGACTCATCATTAAACATGACATTGCCCCAGTCAGACACAGTCCAATTGCCATATCCCGGCACCACTTTAATCGTGCCCCTCTTGATTGGACAGATAGAGGAACACAAACTCGAAGTACACGGGCATACAGTCCATTCATATGAAATCTTCGGCGTACAGTAGCTGCAGATATAGCCTTACCAATGGACGCTGTAACCATTGATGTCACACGTGTGGAGGTCTCTCTGCGATTCCGCTTGGCTACAATAGCAATATATCGATCTTCCGCGGGGGTGTAACACTTGGGCGACCGCCGACGGGCTTTCGGACAACTGTCTGTGTGGTTTGGAATTGCTTCCATAAACGTGAAATTACAGAATGATGAATGCTGAAGAAAATAGCAACATCTGTAATCGACTGTTCTGCTTCAATGCGCCCCACAGCACGCCAGCTCTCAGAATCTTACATTCGTTTTCTGGAAGTCATAGAAATTTATGTATGTCTTGAAAACAAATTGTACGAAAGTTTTAAAACCTTCTATCAGCACTTACAATCAACTTCTGTAATCCTTCATAAAGCTGGCTTCTTATAAGACTGCCTTTTTGCATATTTCTTGACATGAAAGCACTATTAGCTGTTACCTAACATATTTACATACTTCCATCTAACTCTGCAGTGAATTGCATCCTCTTCAATTCTGATTGACTTCCGGAAATTAGCATTTTCCTCTGCGTGCTTAACTTTTGGAAATGAGTTTATATATATATGTAATATGTACAAATTTCAGATGTACAAAATATGTACAAAATTCAGTAAAGTTTTCAAAGTAAAAAAATAACAAATTTTACTTATTGTACGCATGTAGCATAATAGAAAGAAAACATGATTAGAAATGTAGACAGTTCTGGGATAAACAGGGTCCCAATTAGTACACACATATACCACATCTGGTCCCTGCTAGGCATCGAATCGAACTGGGCGTGGATGGCAGTTGTGAGCAAGTCTTTCCACGATACTTCAAGTTTATGCACAAATCATCCATTGTTGAGGCTGGAGAGAGGTGATAGCCTAATCTTCAGCGACCCACTACAAATGATTTCATTGGGTGAGAGATCTAGAGAACGTGTTGGCTAGGTCAAATTATGAACACTCTCTGTGTCGAGGTATATATATATATAGGTCAAGATACAACAGATAATATGCGGACTTACATAATCTTGTTGAAATAAAGCGTCTCCGATGCCTCAAAGATAGGGCTCAGCCACTGGTTTGAAGGTGTAAAATATAATGTGGCTGTTCAGATTACTGACGAGGTGACTAGAGGTGGTCGTATATGACAAAATCAGATGCAAGCAGACTAGGTTTATCTCTCATTGGTCCCTCCAGACACAAACGGATACTTGCATCATAATGCGGCACTCAGAACCAAGCTCGTCTGGAAAGACAACATAGTTATACTTTTGTGCGAGATCAGTAGTTATATACACTACTATCTCAGATCATCTCTATGCCATTTTGTCAAGAAAAATCGCAATAATTTTGGCCGTGCAGACAGATGTGGTTACGCTGTCCATGCGGATAATTTTCGAGCTGCGAAACAAATCCTTTTCCTAAGTCAAAGTTCGCAATGTGTCCATACGATCTTGCAAGGCTGACTTGAGAACATTCTGTCATCTTGATGTGTTAGTGGTTGGAGGCTATTGAGAACCTGTATGACACTCAGTATATACCCATCGATCATCTTATTAGCATGACAGTCGTTGAATT
>BMAO01017574.1:0-72190 GCA_019973975.1 Trichonephila clavata
TTGCAACTTGAATATATCACTCAACATACATGAATATTTTATCAGCAAACACCTTCAAATCATATAATTAAATACTTGATATTCAAATACATTTGAATTTTTAATAAGGAATATGATAATCTTAAGCTATTTGAGTTTTATCTCTTTTAATGCTCATGTTTTCAGTAGCTACAACACATTCTTATAACTCAGACTAATCTTTCGCATTGAAAAATTCATGTCCTTAAACAAGTGGATCCAATTTGACATGACTATAACAAAAATAAAAAAGCTCATAATAAAAATAGGAAAAAGTACATTTCATAGCCTCTGCTGTATAGTGTACTTAAATTATCAAGCAACTGATGTTAAATCAATAAAAAATTAATATTGAATTTCACTTCTAAGTAGTTAACATAAATTTAAAAGAGGGCTTTCATTGAAGATATGCAACATGGCAGAGCTATGAAAATTAGGCCAGCTGTGGAAGAATCATTGCACATACATGTACACATACATTCGAAAGTGTTGGAAAAATAAATGCATTTAATTCTTAATAACTACAAAGCATTTTTTATATTCTTTTTTTTATCAGTGACAAATAAACTATATAAATTATATATATCCATTGAAAATTCTGTAATATTTAAAAATTTGATAAAATTAATTTAAATTAGTAGCCAAAATGTTATCATTCTGGATAGTAAAAACAAGTACCAATTTTTTTTAAATAATTTTAAGATTGTGTACTTTAAAAAATAGTTCAACAGGCTTTAAAAAAATTAACCAATTCCAAATTTTAGATTCAAATTTTCAAAAATCATAAAAAAGAAGTTGGTTGTGAATTAAAATTATTATTTCACTTACAATCAACAAATGTTTCTATAAAGTTTCTAAAAGACTAAGCTTCTTCTCACTTGAATTCTACGAATTACAAATATATTAGAATTAGCATTTTAACAAGCGAATAAAAAATATTAATAACAGAAATAATTCAAAAAAAAAATCTTTTATAAAAAAAAAAGAAAAAAAAAGCAGATTCTCTTTGCACATGCTAATTTAAGCAACACACATTCTATTATATTTTAAACATTTTATTATGTTTCTTATGAAGGTTACACAAAACACTAATATGTGCTGCATATACATATTTTAATCATGTTGGAAAAATAAAATTATTTTCCATTTATGCAATTATTATTACATTTATTTTGAATTACTTGAAAAGGCATGTACAAGATATTTTATTTTATTACATGCATTAAGTTTTGTTAAATTATTAAATTTTAAAAAATCTTTTGTTACTGTTTCAAACTATTTCAGCAATTTGAAATTTGAAATATTTTCTTTTCTTTTTACAATATGCATGATTCAATATTTCTTTTTAAAATGCAGAACTCTCCCAATGAGATTTATTTAAAAAAAATACTTTTCTTACCATATAAATAACTATAAATTACCAGAATTTTGAAACAGCTAGATTCCTACTAATTTCAAATTTAAGACAACATAGTTGTATATATCTAGACATTTTTTTATGTTTATCGCAATTTTGATTGAGCTGAAATGATTAGTTTAATTAAATTCTGGGTATTTTTTTCTACAAAGCTGAACTATCAATCACACACTCTGAAATCATACAGTATTTCTATTAGTACAACATTTAAGATGATACCTGAAAAAAAAAAGAACTTTTGTACATATAAAACAACATTTATAGAACACACACATATCAAGTTAAAAATAAACTTAAACCATTATTAAAAACACAAAATGCTTTAACAAATTTTCATGCAAAATATAAACTTGTTTATAAATACTGTCTTTACAAAATATCAACCTGAAATTTTGACAAAGGATCAAACATGTTTAAGGTATCAGAAAATCAATTCCCAATGGAATTTATAATATTCAGAAATTTGCATAGACTGTGTGCCTAATTAATCACATTTATGATTACTGCTGTAAGATCATTGATATATATATTAGCTAGCATCTGATTTAAATTCAAAAACCTATTTTAACTTTTTGTATCAAATATATACATATAAATAGGTACATATACACTATGTGACATTGAAAATGAAACACCAAGGAGTGACCTGAAAGTGAAGAAACTCAGCAAACAGAGAGAGAGAGAGTGAGCAATGAACTATTTTAAAAATATTAGTAATAAGGAGTGAGAATAATCCCAGCTCAGTAGTTTGTAAGACCATTGCATATGACAATAGATGAAGTAAGATCTAGGCACAGAGTCAATGAGAAAATGGATGGCTCTTTCTATTCTCTGTCAACCATTTGCTACATTTCATTTTCTAAAAGCAGTAGTAGTATGACATGCAGGCAGCATTCAATGGTGAGATATTGTTTTTTAAATGGTGAGATATAAGAGGAGAATGATTAGATGGGGATGCTTGGAATACATTAAATGCAGTCCCTGTTCTAGATTCTGTCTGAGCCTTTGAACACATATAATATAGTTGAAAATAAAAACCACAATAAAAAAACTTTCATATCACAGAAACATGAAGTTCTAAATCAATATATAAATTCTTTATGATAAATATATTATAATTAAAAAGAATTCTGTTTAAAGTGTTAACTCACACAATGTTGTTTAGTTGTTACATAAATATTTACAAGAGTGAGAATTTTTTAGATTTTCCTAATCCCCTGTAAATGATATACATCATTATAAAAACAGATAAATTTTTCTGGTTTGGGAATATTTTGCTTCATAATAAAATGAAAATGACTAATTAAAAAAATATATATACCTTCAATATCCTTCAAAGCTTTGCTTGTTAATGCACAAGAAGCCATTTTCTCTTATGTACTGCAAAGGGAAAAAAAATGTGATTAAAATAAAAAGAAATTTTGCTCATAATATTTTTAAATTAAAACAAAAATAGGCAATAAATTGTATATAAAAATCCAAACATTTAGTAGAGAATAGAGCTTAATTTAGCTGTGCATAAGCATAACCTTAAGATTCTTCAGAAAAATACTTATTATCCTTTTCAAGAAATTAGAGAGATCTTTGTTCTTTTAACTACAAGTGTCTAGTTAGCGATACTGATTCCAGTGTGAAGTCGCATGGTTCAACCTTTTAAACATAATTTCTAGGTAGGACTCATATATTGATAGACTAGTAAAACTGGAATTTCAAAAAACACTATTTCTAATTTTAAGATAAAAAGTCAGAAAGAGAAAAAAGGATGAAAACATAACTCAGCTAGTCATTGCACAATGTGGCAAAAAATTTGTAACATTACAGGATGTATTGATGACTAAATGAACAGTAAACTTAATGTTTTTATGCATTACTGTACCTGACAGATGATGCATTGTACTCAAAACATAAGTTTGTTTTGAATATTTTTTAAAGAGGTTTCACATTTTATAGATAATTACTGAAAAATTTAATTGATAAGAATAAATAATTGGAAGAAAATATAAAACAATGAATTTAAGTCTTTAGAAAATAGAGATGATAGAATATATTCCAGTCAGTGTACAAAGAAAGGAAATATTGATTTAGCTAAACATGTTCATGCAAAATAACAAATTATTTTTTTTACAAGTTATACATGAAAAGATATTCCTGTATTTATATATATATATAAATAAAACATTTTGAATAAGTAAAAAAACCACTAAAGTTTAACCTTTAATGTAAAAATTATGTTTTAAAAACAGGATTTTTTTTCACACATACATGAATTTTAACTCAGAACAAATTCTTACATTAAAAATTAAGAAATAAATATTTTTAATAACATTTAAAAAGTCATTTCAAGTTCACATTTTTTTCAATGAATTCATTAAATTGTATTAAACAAAAAACTCCTATACAGTTATCAGCAATTCCCTTACGAAACATATTAATTCCATGAAACAAAAGTTGGAGAAAAGCAATAAAATGTACATTTTAAAAAATTTCTCGTAAAATATGAATTCAGAAAATCCCTCTCTTACAGCTTTAATCAAAATAAATAAAATAAATAAGATCAAAAATTCATAGAGTAACAATTACTATTATTACAATAGTTTCATGATTATGAGAATGAATAAATTTGGTTTATGAGTGGATTATATTTTAATTGTATATAAAATCAGGAAAATTAAATAGTAAAAATAATTAATTTGCAGGCTTAAGTATGAATATTTTAAATAATTACGCTTACAACCTTCAAAATTCATTCTAGATGGCAACAAGTATAACAATTAAAAAGGAAGTAGATACAGTAGACCTCCTCATACATAATACAGGTTTATAAAAGATGAATTTGTATAATGAGGTGGAAAAATTGCGATCATTTTTGTATTACACAATAAAAGGGGCTTGAAAAATACAGTAAAAGATTAAGATATATATTGTAGTTTCATAACATTTTAGTTCCAATTATTAATATAACTTTTAGGTGGTAACACTATCACTAGTGTAGCTAGTTCTGAGTGGGCCCTGTACCAAAATTCCTTTGAGGCCCTCTTTTAGATATGAGAGCCTTGTTAGTGGAACTGTAGTTACACATGTTGGGGCCCCTGTAGCTAGGGGGCTTCATACCACTGATACGGCTGTAGCTACACCCCTGAACACTATACATAATCGTGATTTTCATACTTCATGGAAACCTTTTTTTAGAGGAGAATGTCTCATTGTGTTTCTTATTGTGGTACATTTTAAATGGGTCTCAAAAATGTTTTAATATCATAAAATTTTTTCCCTTCAACTTAACTTGATGGGGAGGGGGGAAGAAAGTTTTACAAAATAAATCATTGCAACATTAAACCCAATTCCATCAAGAGGAGGTACAAATTTGTTATATCTGGTACATACATACTATTGACTAAACTGTGTTTTATAAGAAAAGTATTTGTATAATCTAAAGAGAATCATACTACACACATGAATTTATGTAACATGAAATGCATCTACTTTGTTAAAGGAAGGTATATTGTAAAACACAACAATATATAGATATTATTAACACATAAAACATTTTAATTTTGAGAATAAAAATTAGAATAATGGTGGCATTTTTAAAAGCTATTTTAAGCACCTGTAATAAATTCTCACAAATATTAAAATACATGGAGTACTAAAAAATATAATCCAAATTTGATCTAAGAATTTTTAAAATTTAAAAAGTTCGCTTCTTAAAATATGCACATCAAATGAACATTGAAAACTTTATTTGAGACTGAATTGTTTCTAGTATTCAATTCAATTTGAGATAAAATGATTCCTTTACAATCTAAATTTCAACACTAATTTTGTAAAATTTGGGGTAAAAAAATCAAGAACGAAATAAATGTTTAAGAGAAAAACACATGAACACCATAACTCATAATAACAGTGTGAGTATTTATTAATATTGCAATCTAAAGCAACACAAGAGCTATTGGCAACAGACCTCATAATTTTGAGTTGTGGGCATTCACTGAGGACAAAACACCCGAGTTAGCATTCAATTCTTCTAACTTTCCCCCACACCAAAATGAGAACACAACAGATTTAACATTTATCTCTTATCTTTGAGAGAATGCCGTTATATTTTCTGACTCTATTTCTACAATATAAGATGTAACATCTCTGCATTTTATTTTACTCTATTCAAATTAAAAATTGTATAGAGAATCTTGGAATGCTTTTGACTTTAAAAAAGAATATAATTTTATAATGGGTTCCCTCCTATTGTGATATCAATGGAATTGAAAGAGCTAATTTTCTTGCTAAAAAGGGTATTGGTGTTTTTCAATGATTTCAGAGAGGAATCCCATATTCTATAATCAGAATTATTAAAAATAGGGCGAAAATGATGCATGAGGTTGTTTTATATGAACAAATCTGTGATAAGTCTTGGATGAAGATGCTAAATAAGATTCCAGATCACCTGAGATGGCAAGCGGTTGATGCCTTCAGGCTGGAAACTGAGCACGACTGCCTTGTGGGTCACATACATAGACTAAAGGTCCTCCCCTCCCCCAAACTGTTTTGTGCAAAGAGAATTCCTAATGGATGCTGAGCACCTGGAAATTTGCCCTGCTGTCTCTGGTAACATCTACAATAGATACTGGAGGGTCAGAAAGCAGTTACAAGCTCTACAATCTGACTGACTTTCTAATTGTGTTTATGCTTCTCTTTTTCTTCAGTGTTTTTTGATTCTTTGTTTTTTTGTTGTTTAATTTGTTGTTACTTTATGTGTATTTGTGTGAAAGTTTTCACTCCAATGAATGATGTAAGCAAGTGTTCTGCTCAAAATAAAAAAAAACATTCATCAGACCCTCCACACGATGGATCTTCAATGGCATTAGGATTTAAACCCACAATTTGACAATGCTGGCCACGAATTCATGACAATGCCCACTAGGCTAATATGTTCAAAAATCAATAAAAGAGAAACCAGTTAAATGTTTTTATCTTAAATTTTAACTAATTTGTGCTAAGATTTTTTTGTTATTCATTAACATTTTGATATTGACAAACAAACTTCAGAACACAGGATTAGCAATTGAATGTCATGCCCCCATGCCAAGATTGGCACACCAAAAATTTTCTTAACCCATGTTAAAAATTTAAAATCCAAATATATATATATATTTGTTAATGAGGATAGAAATCTTAAGTTTCACAATTAAGTTCTCTACCAATTCCAGTAACAAATATTGATGAAAAGGATAACAGATGGCGCCACTTCACAAACTGGCAAAAAATAACAGTTTGGAGTTCTCATATGAATGTCTTTCCATACTAGTCCATGGGTTTTACCAGTACGGATTAAAGCTCATTTCAGGCCCTGGGCATAGCAAAATAGTAAAAATTTGTGTTTACATTGAAATATAAAAAAATGTTATATTCACAGCATTTGAATTATAGCAATAAAATATGAGAAAATAAAGGACATATAGAGCTTTGTAAATACATGATTTGTTGATTGTGACTGAGTTAAACATAGAGTAAAATGTCATTGTACTCCATGTTTTAAAATTTTTGCACATGGAAACTGATCTGATCTATTTAGCAACATTTTGAAACTCGCCATACAGAAATATATATATATATATAATGAAAAGAAAACCATAGTTTTTCTCAATGATTGAGAAATGGGTAAAAATAAAAATGAAAATTTACCATCAAAATTTGTAGAAACCAACAAAAAACTACAGAAGTTAGTTTTAAAATTACTCAAATGCTAGCTAAATCATCAAAAGCATTTTTAGATTTAGAGTTTATTATGAAAATTATGTTAAAAACTGCTCTTAGTTTAAAGATTTCAATAATAAAATTTTTTTTTTTTTTGAAATAACTTAAGAATTGCAAGAAAATAAAAATAAAAAACTGTTAAAAGCAGGATTTAAAATTGATGCCAATATTTCTGGCCAACTTAAACAATGATATTAATAACTAATTATACCTCAATATGTCTTGATGAAACAAATGATATCAAGTCAAATGTCAGGTTGGTAATTATCACACCTTTTCAAAAAGAGAATAAAATGTACAAGGAACCTTTAAAATTAGCTAATACATCAGAAGAACAAAAGATATAGATGTTTATAAAGATGTAATCAATTAATTGAATATACTTGAAATGTATTTTTTAAAAACTATTTTTCAATTACAATGATAAAGTTCCTTATGTGATAACTAAAAATAAATCTTGTTAAATTATTTCAAAATGAAGTTTTTTTTTTTTTTTTTTTTTACATTTATAAATCTTGTGCACCTTGCAATGTATAACACAGGGGCATTAAACACAGACTGAAGAAAGGATTACAACACAAACATCCATGCCTTCTATGGGATTCAAATCCAGTCCCTATGACACCACAGTCAGCTTCATTGACCACTATACCGGATGGGTAGCTTCAAAATGAAGTTGGGCATCAATAATGCACTTTAACTGGCAAATGTGATGCCAAAACATGGAGCTAGAAAATTGGGCATCAGTAATATACATTTTCCCCCAGCAAATATGTCAAAATATGGAGCTACCAAACCAGGAAAAGTTAATCAAATCATAAATTTATAAAGCACATGGCGTGTATAAAAGACATTTCAAAAACATTTTAAGTGATGTTGATTATAAATATGATGCTCTTTTAATGGGAAGTAACATATGTTTGGACTAAGTCAAGTAACATCTTTATAAAGGTTTGTGATTGCCTCTTATACATAAAGCTTGTTTTAAATGGTTGAAACAGAGGTGATTTTGAAGAACAGTATAATATAGAATTGTTCACAAAATTAATCCTTTTCACAGACATTGCACGTTTAAATGACCTTAGTAAAAAATTCAAATGTCACAGAAAAACAATTGAATTTATGCTTAGGCTGATAAAGGGGTTTTATTGTAAATTAGAATTTTTACTTTTTTGTAAAAGGTATTGAAAGTGAAAAATTAATTATTTTCTAAAACTTAAAATTTTTTAGATGAATCAATACTTTTTTAAAATACTAATTGAAAAATCAATGCCTTTTCTAAAAGGTACTTAAGTATTATTGCAACAGTTTGGTGAAATTATATGAAATGAAGCACATGGTTGCCAATTCAGCACTTACAACATATACAAAGTAGGGATTGCCAACTTGTTGAATTATCTTGAATGTTGGCATTGTTGCAATAATATGAAAGTACCTTAAAAGATTCTCTATTCTATAAAAAAAAAACAGTTTTCAACCAGATTAAAAAAACTTCAAAGAATTGAAAGGCTATTGGGAATTTTAAATTATCCAGATTTATTCAACATAAAGGGATTTAATAAAAAAATCCCTTATTTAATTGGATGGAATTAGAAAATTTTGAAATGCAGACTACAGATCCGAAATGTAATCATTGAATGTAATGGACACAAAAACTTGTAGATATGCGAAAACATATAAAAAATTGAAGCATTATAGAATGTCAAAAAATATAGACTGAATACTGTACTGAAATCTCAATCCTATAAATGCAAAATAATATACCAACTGCCTATGCTTCAGCTAAAAATCTAGCAATCGTATTGGTAAGTATTTTCATGTCCACTTATTCTCATAAAACAAAAAAACAAGATATCAATCATTGGCATGGCCAAGTAATTTTAGTGAGTTTTTCACATGTTGTATTTTACAATAATGCAACTAATGAACTTTTTACTAACAGAAAGTAGTACTGTACTAAAAAAAAAATAATTTAAAAATGATTAAATTTAAATATGATTTGGCTCATCTAGGGCACAAATGCGACCAAATGCCGAAAACCTGAGGTCAATTGGTTGCTTATTGGCTGAGAAAAAGGTACGACAAAATATGGAAGGAAGTCCTAATAGCGCTTTTGTTCCACTACGTGAAAAATGCGCTAAAAAACAAAGGATGATTCATCCATGTGTATTAACTAGCAGTCAATAACATACAAGCCTAATATAAAAACTCTTGGAAGTAAAATGTCACAAAAAAAAAACTAAAACCATAAGAACAGTTTACTTCAAATATAAGTACTATTAAAATTTAATAAAATATTTAATAAATAAAATCAATATTGTACAAGTTTTGTTTGTTATTTATAACAAATAAAAGCTATCATATTTTTTTAAAAAGGAGGTTACATGTGCTTTTATTGACAAATTAGCTTTGCAAGAGCTAGGTAATTATCAACAAAATTGTCATAAAATATATATTTTTTATTTAACTCAAAGCCACTCAATAAAAACACTACATAAGTATAAAATATAAACTTTATAATATTTTTGACTTTTATTATGATTTATATTATTTAAATATATTTCAGTAAAATTATATAATTACTTCTAAATTTTTTTTCTTAAATATAGATTTTTAAAAATAAATCTGAAATTTCAGAAACTAATAAAAAATTCACTATAATCATAACTATATAATTTTCATCCATTTTTAAATTGAAAGAAATACTATGATTTTTTTTATAAAATGATAAATCATTTTGTATAGTATTTTAATTTAAAATCATATAGTGTAACAAAACAGATTATTGAAAAATTAAAACTTATGTACAATAAGATAGAAATGAATAGTTATTTCAGATTTTCAATAAACTATATGAATTGCTGAAGATCTTTTATAATGTTGTTTATGTTAACAGGCTTAATTAAACTTGTTTTAAGGAATCATTATAGTAACAAACTGAATCAATAAATATTACGCAATTGCTGCACCTGTTCAATGTTTTGAATTTCAAGTATACACAGTACATTTAACAGACATATTTCGAAAATCTCTTAAAAATTTCGACCAGTTGAAAAATAATGAAATAGTTTTAACATAAAATTTACAGGAGAATGTTAAGCAAGTCAGATTAAAATGTTTCGATATCCACGCTATTACGACATAAATTCCTCCATGTGATTAATATAACTTCAACGTTTCTTACGTTAAATTCAGTAGAATATTGGGTCAAATTGGATGCATTTTATAAGCATTCAATAACATATTATAACATTAAGTTACTATTAATTATAAATACTTAGTCTGACTTTCGTCTGTAATCAAGTAAACGAAATTCAAAAAAAGCTGTCATATTAAACATAATAATTTCTTTAAAAACTCTGGATTAAATTCACAAACTACTATTAATTTTTTACGAAAATTAGCCATTAACAAATTGCGTAATTTAAAACTACAATGCAATTTATGAAGGGAAACATTAAACAAACTATTAAACACATAAATGAAAACTAGAAAAGACACAATAAAATCCAAACATACCTAAATGTTGTTATAATCAGAATATTTCCATGTAGATTATATAAATCCTATTAAAGTATATTATTTTGTAAGATAACGGTATATCACAAACTAATACATGATGGAAATTTTAGATAGTAAAAAGTTTCGGATGAACGTGAAACAATGTTAGAATAATAACTTTTTTATAAAATTAACGAAATCACAACCATGTTTCTGCACTGAGAAAAGTGTAAGTAATATCCAGCACAAAGCGAGAGCAACCGCATCCTCACATGAAAAGGTTGATTGTTTACTTCTTCTGTGAATCGAATCTTTATACACACACGGTTTGTTTTGCTTACATACTCTCCGTGCTCGTGCAACAACAAGCGAAAATTGAAACCTGTTCAGTTCATCACATGACTTCCTTAGTAGTGTTTAGCTGTTTCATTTAAAATACGAAAGAATGCATTGAAAATTTACATTTAGAATGTTCAAAATTGATTTAATTCAGTTCACAAAATATTCTAAGCAATCATGAAGATAATTTCGAGTGTCATTTATAAAATAACAATGAGCAGAAACTGAATAAAATAGATGGAGGATTTTCTGAAATACTTCTAAAGGGAAACTGGCCTCTACTTGTGAAACAAATGGGGAAGAGAAAAATAGAGAAATTCAATTGCAATCACACACACACATACCAAAGAGAGAGAGAGAGAGTGGTTTTAACTTAAAATTTAACATCACTAGGAGAGTTTTACCTGCTGAAAACTTCAAAATGCTTCAAGAAATACTAGAAGTTTTCCCGTTTTGTAAGACTGTGCACATTTTTAATTTATTTGTTCGGAATTCACCCTCCATTTCATGGAGATATATGAGATAAATCAATTTAGTTTAGTGAAAGAAAATAGTTATTTGTAAAGTTATTATTATAACATTTCTGTATTATTTATATTTTCTTAAATTTCCATTACCCTTTTCTGTAAATTTGTTAAAAAATGTTCACCAGTAAAAGGATAATAATAATAATTTTTTAAAAAATAATCAAATTTATGAAACAGATTTGCGAAACTAGATTTGTTTTGAAAATTTCATTGTGCATAGATACAAAATTGCTTTCATGATATTAATCATAGGAACAGATAGACTGATTCTAAATTTTAAAATAATCTACAATTGCATTATAATTTTACCATGAAATAAAAATGTTATTCAGACTTCAAAAAATCTCTTTAAGTGTTTAAAGGATAATAATTTTAGTTAGGGATATTTTAGATAGCAAGATTATAAAACATCAGATGCTTTTCTAAAAACATTCCGATGGAAACAAATGCATTTGCCAGATACTAAGAATGAAAAGTGGAAAAACTCGGATATATACAACCAACCCAACATTTTGCGAGCTAATTTTGATATATGCATCAATAAATCAAGTGAAGAAATCCTATGGCAATAGCAATGATAACAGATCAATAATTATAAATTTCTTTTTTATCATTCGGTATCAGCATGCTTTAACACCAATGGTGTAACGGTGAACAGTACAAAGTCCCCTACAAAGTCAGGTTTTGGGCTCCAAGTCGGATCTCACAAAGATTGAAACTTGGTGTCAGTTGGCCTTTGCCCCCCCCCCCTTGAACCCTGTTCCCTCACAATGCGGAAGTGTACGTTACGCCACGGAACGACACAACACTAAAGCAAAAGGAAAGACAATTTTTCCAAGATTTCCCAAATATCCAGTTCATCAAAGCTGTGTGGGTAAAACTGTAAGCTCACTGAAACTCCTCAAAAAATATAAAAGGTTAACTTCGTATCTCTAATCCTGATAACTTTGAGCTCTATGAATAATATAAAATTGCATAATTGTTTTGGATATGTATGAGTGTGTATACAAATTTTATGTATGTTGTGCGTATATGTATTGTGAATCTCCTAAAGAATTTGTTGTATTCATAGTTGGCTGAGAAATAATTCTACATTAGATAATTATAAAAATTAAGTCGTTGGGATCATTAACTAAATATATAATATCTACATAAAATAATACCTACTAAACTGGTCAAGAGATCTCAGTAAGAAAAACAGAAGTCATTTGAAAACAAATTCTGTTATATAAGTTATTTCTTTGTTAAGCGTAATATTTACATTTTTTAAAAACTCTTGCTCATTGCAACAGCCCAGAAATTTCCAAAAATGTGAGATTAAGTCCTAAGTACGCAGTATGTGTTTTTTAATTTAAAAATAAGAACACTTATTATGTTTCACAAAATATAACATGAGGCTTACAGATGTAAATAAAGCTACAATCTAGGAAAAAAGTTTTGAAAATTTAAATGAAAAGTAAAATTGCGCAAGGCAGACGAATTTCAATACTTTTCACGAAGTTCGAAAAGCAAAGAGAGTCCACCTATATAGTGGATATATACTTTAAATCCACCTTATATAAATATAGTTTTGGCACTCAGCACAATCTCAGTGTAAAAGATTATATTCTATGTGTATCATATTGGGCTGCATATTTCAGTTATTTCTGAAACACGAATGGCAACAACCAGATTGGATGTGACTTTTTCACCTACTTTGCACGAAACCTAAAGTGGCACATTTCACAAACTGTGTAGTAAATTAAGTTACGGTGTTGCTTAAAATATCTGAGTCTACCACTGGCGTTGCTAGTCCTGAGTGGGCCCTGTATCAAAAATTTCATGGGGTCTTTTTTGGGCCCCTTTAATATTCTTGATTTTTTGCTTACATATGTTGGGGCTCTTGTATCTTGGGGGGCTCCGTATCATTGATACGGATAATATGACGGCAGTGGCGGCGCGATACCTGAACTTAATGTGGGCAAGATACATTTCGCGCGGCCCGCTGGTGGCGTAAGAAAAGAGTTTATAAAAAAAGTCAATTTTTATTCATAAGGAAAAAACCAAATCTTTTACATATTAAACAATAATGAAAAAATAAAGAAGTAAAAAATTAAAGAAACAGAAGTTTTCTAATTTTAATTTTGCTGAAATCCCCAATGATTGGTTCGTAATTTATCTTAGCTGCTATATTTGTTTCAGTAGATAAAACTGCTAAAGCTGAAAGTCTTTCCTGACCCATTGTGTTTCTTCAAGAATTTTTTATCAGTTTCGATTTTGAAAAGCTTCTCTCAACAGAAGCGATATTAACAGGTATTGTTAATAAAATTCGAATGGCAATGTAAATTTTTAGGAAATGTTCTTTCAAATCGTTCTCTATGACATATTGGAGTAGATGTTCCACGTCTGTAATGGTGTTGGGTAAATTTGGGATCATATTTTATTATTCTTCATATAATTCGTAAGGTTGGAAGTCACTGCTCTCGCCTACTTGCAGGAGTGTGAGTAAATCTTGAGAGTTTTTCAGTATTTACTCTTTTGGAGTATTTTTTAACTTGTTTAAGTCATAGAGAAAACCAAAATTTTCAAAATGTTAATTTAAAGACAAAAATCTTGAATCCATATTGCTTATCACAGAATCAATCATGTTATTAAAAAAGTCTGTTTCATACCGGCTTTTGACAGACTCTATAGGTTTATCGCCGCCATCATAACTAAACATTCTTTTCTATTTGGCTACCCTTTTATTTTTAAAATCATTTGGCAAATCATAAAATAATTTCTCAAAAAACTTACGAGCGTCAGACAAGCATTTTCCGAATCCATTCTATCGATACTCTTTGATCCAACTACAAAATGTACGCAAATATTCAAGAGTAATGCATTAATGGGCTTGTACAGATTGCCATAATTTGCTTATGGTTTTGACACGCGTTAATAGCTCATACCATGCATGTAATGACACGATAAATTCCAAACTGAACATTTAATTTAAAACGAAATCGCAATCACTGTGTGTATCGGATTGTTACATTTGGTTTTTTAAGTTTTCTATGCATTCAACAACATTATCAAGTTGTAATAATGCAGACTCACTGCCTCGATTCTGCTTTCCCACCTTGTGATTGATATAGGCTTAATAGTAAGCTTTAATTTATGTTTGATAATTTTCCAGCGTTTTCTGAAACTTGAAAATAGCATCAAAAAAAAAATTCTTATTAAAACCAAAAAAATGGTTTTTTTTTGTGTGCCACTGACGAGTTAGCTTCGTCTACCAATAAAAGATTCTAGCTATAACAACCACAAGGTGTGAAAATTGACCTGAGATTTATATTTAATATTCGAGTTTTAACTCCACTATTTATGTCTACCGTATTTGCACCGTTGTCGTATCCTTGTCCGCAACAGTTCTGAATATCTGAGCCATTTTTTTCTTGCTCTTCCAGGAATGCATTGGCCAAATATTCTCCAGTCGTTTCAGTGACAGCAAGAAATCCGATCAAGTTTTCTTCTTACTTTCAGTTGATATGTGTGTTACAATATCTTAAGATGAGTAACATTTGTTAAATTCTACTACACTCTCTAGTGCAGTCGAGTAAAAAGGAATAATATTTTGCCTCTTTTCTCCTACCAATCACTTCACTGGTAACTGTGGTTGACATGATTGTGTTCGATTCATTTTGAATATCGTGGTTTAGATAATGATGGTCAAGTTGTTTATTATCCATGCGCTTTATGTGTTCCCGCAACGTAGGATCATATTTAGAAATCAATTTAAATAAGTCTATGAAGTTTCTAGAATTCTTAATGTCTTCGTCTGTTTTTAGAGAATTTCTGGACCTCTAAACACCAGATTATGATAGGCTAAGAAATTTATGATATCAATTAATTTTTCAAAGAAATTGTACCAATGTTTTTGAGATTCAAAAATTCGCTTTTCGTTTTCTTGATCTAATTTTTTTCCGTGCTTTATTCCCTTCTCTGATGTTATCCATTGGGACATATAGGCCATATATTCTTTCAGTATTCTCATGTCTGTGTAAAATACTACTTAAGTGTTTCCAATTACAGCACCCTTCCTGTACCATTTAAGTTTGGGAATTGCCAAATAGTCTGCATGGAAAACAGAAAACTTTATTTTTAGAACTTGAATAAATCAACTAGCGACGACGTTGAATTTTACTATTATTTAGTTTTCTTGAGAAATGAAAATTGGAAAAGTGTCTATGATCTATCTATGATCAACATTTTTAGGATAATATTTATCACTGTTACTTAACAGGCGTTTGGGACCGCTTTGAACTATATCATGACCGGTGAGCATCTGTCATGGGAAACGTAACTACACAATCCCGGATCAAAACTGGAAAATGCTTGTTTCACTACGTCACTGGCATCTCTGTTCACAGGTGAAGAACTAATCTCAATCTCTTCTTGTTTGTGACTTATATTACTCAAAGGGAACACAGAAATCTCAGCGTCAGATTATGATTAGCAAGCTTTTGATCCTATTTCTATTTCCAATTTTCGTCATTCGGTATCAATATTCGGTGCATCTGGAGTAAAACTCAAATTCAACGGAGACTTGGATACGGATAATAGTTGTTGAGAAATTGAAGAAACCGATTCATTTGATTCTGTACTGCCAGAGATTCAGTCTGATCGAGAATACCATCATTAAACCTGGTTGAATACAGCTCTTCCCTCGTTAATTTTTCTTTTTTCTGTACCAGATTCCAATGTTCTTCTTTTATCTCTATCTCTTAGTGCCTAAGCCTGACATGATTGATAAATTATGAAAAATGCCCAGTACCACTATTATTGATTCTCACATCAAATATTTTTAAAAATTATAATATCATATAGAAACATGAAGCGAGACTACATCTTCATGCGATACTTTAATTGGCTTCCTAATGATGGGATGTCCCGAGCTATGTCCTGTCTTCGACCGGGGACTTCCCGTGATAGCAGCCTAACTCCATCTAATGTTGCTAGACTAAATATGAATGAATGAAAAGAAACGACAAAATTGAGAAATTTTTAATAAAAGAAAATGGGAAACAATATTTTTACGAACTATTTATTCATGTGCTTTCATACACCGATAAATAGAATATCTATTAAAAAAAAGTTGATATATCAATTTTCCAATATCTTATGGCGAAAAACAGATAGAGTTGAGAAAATTTTCTAATTTATTAATAATAAAAAACCCTTTTACTTTTGGATTTTCTTTATTTTTTGTTTAATTTATTTCAATTGTGAAGTGTGAGGCCCTATGCACCACGAGGCCGTGGGTGGTGGCCCACACCGCCCACGCCGCCTCTGTATGGCGGTAGCTACTTAAAAACATTCTCAATTGTAAACTGTTACTAATTTCTTATACGTAGTAGATTTATAAAATGTTTTTATTTTGTAATAAATGACCGTCTAAATAGTGAAGTCTGAAATCTTATAATCTAGTATCATTGTTTTTATTAGGGGCCTTCAACCCATGGCTCGCGGGCCATAAATGACCCACTGAAGAACTTTCAGTGGCCCCTCATTTGAATTTGAAGCAATTAAAAAGATAATTGTCTTGTCTTCTTTTTGTCATAAGAAACTCCCCCCCCCCCTGTTATTCTTGATACTTAAAACATTTCACTGATATATTTGATATCCATTTGACATAAAATTTTCTGCTAATGACAAATGTTTCATAAAATTTACTGCATCTTAAACAATTTTAAATATAAAAATCTGACTATGCATAAAATTTGAGAAGTTTTCGGAAAAATGGTGGACTCAGCTTTATTAGGTTTGCAAAGTATTTTAATTCGAATTACATTTAACTTTTTTTCTGAAATCAATATATTTATATATATGCATACAAATCTGAAAACACCATCTCTTCCCTTAGAATCAGTTGTAGTCACGTAAAACAAACCTCCCTTTTTTTATTTAACCTTTCTGATCACTATATATTTTTTTGACTATCGGTGTGGTCCACGAATCATTGTCAATTCATTGATGTGGCCCGAGGATCATTGTAAATGCTTTAATTTGGCCCTCGAGCGTGAAAGGTGGTTTTTTGTGTGGCAAACTAGGCCCGTAAAAAAAAATTTCTTGGAAATAGGTTCAAGAATTCTTCAAAGATCAATGAATGTGTATAGGTCTAAAATATTATTAATTATATTTTTACTTAAATAGCAATTAAGTATTTTCAAGATGTCTTGCGAATCCGTTTTCTAAATCGTCGTTATCATCTCATTTTGATATCATTTCTAGTCTGATAATAAATGTTATTGAGACAAATACAAATATTTTTATGATAGTGTCAAGTTAGCTTGGAAAGTCTTAAAGGACTTTTCCGATTTTATTTCTATGTATATTCCAAAGGTCTACAAAAATGTGATTAAGAGCTCAATGATTCTGTTATTCATCAAACATACACTGCTGGCCACCGTAAATGCAACACCCTGAAGGAAGCACGCAAATAACATGAAATTTACAACATGCATTAACGGAGGTGAGATATGCAAATGATTAGAATTTCAGCGCAGACACACATCACGCACGCCTGTGGTGCCACATCAAAGTGCTATTTAAGGCTTGGAGATTTCGACGATTTCAAGTTCGGTAATTGTGTTTTTCTTGTGGTTTTTTCATAAAAGGATCAGTTATGTCTCGTAGAAAACAGCGATCAGCTTTTGATCAAGTATCCGAGTTCGACAGAGGAAGGATAGTGGCCTACCGAGATTGTGGATTATCGTTCAGAGAAAATCGGTAGTCGTGTTGGACGAAACCAAATAACTGTAATGCGGATATGTGACCTTTGGATGCAGGAGGGTACGACGGACCGACGTGGTCGATCGCATCCCCCTCAGAGCATCACTTCACGTGAGGACAGGCAAATTGTGTGCATGGCAGTGACGGATCACTCAGTCACATCACGAACCATAGCACAGCACATTGAGTCTGTAACGCCTCATTCAGTGTCTTCGCTTACCATTCGACGCCATTTACAGCAGAGTGGTGTGTCCGCAAGACGTCCATTGCTTGGTCTACCCTTGACGCAGAACCACAGACGTCTCCGCCGCCAATGGTGCGATGAAAGAAGGATGTGGGTGGCAGAATGGAATGAAGTTGTCTTTACTGACGAGTCACGCATCTGTCTGCAACACCACGATGGTCGGATTCGAGTCTGGAGACACCGTGGAGAGTGGATGCTGAACAGCTGCGTTATGCACCACCACACTGGTCCTGCACCGGGTATTATGGTATAGGGCGGTATTGGATATCACTCTCGCACTCCTCTAGTACGCATTACCGGTACTTTAAACAGCCAGCGCTACATCTCCGAGGTGTTTGAGCCAGTTGTCCTTCTTTACTTTCAGGGCTTGGCCACAGCCATATTTCAAGAGGATAATGTGTGACCACACGTGGCACGCATTGTCCAAAGTTTCTTCGTCAATCACCAGATTGAATTGCTTCCCTGGCCGGCTCGCTCTCCGGATCGTTCACCGATAGAAAACATGTGGTCCATGGTTGCTCAACGATTAACCCAGATTACACCCCCAGCTGCCACACCAGATCAACTTTGGCAACGTGTGGAAGCTGCTTGGTCTGCTGTACCCCAAGAACACATCCAAAGTCTCTTTGAATCAATGCCGAAGCGTGTGGCAGTGGTGATCTCCAACAATGGCGGCTACTCTGGCTACTGATTGTGGCAGGAACCACACTTCACAGAAGTCTATAAATTTAATCATTTGATACTTGGTCAACATGTTATCTACAAAATAAATTTTTTTGTGCTATCTCTTGTCTTTCTTGGTGTTGCATTTACGGTGGCCAGCAGTGTATTTACAACTCTCAGCTTAAGAAAGGAAAAGTTAAGTCTCTGCGTGAGGAAAGAAGATAGTTAATTATAATTAGAGTAAATAAGTTGCAAGTTGAAACACACTACCATTGAATAGATGTTTAAAACTACATCCGAATATTTGGAGTATCACTATCAGCGTCGACGACTCAACAACTGAATTCTAATATCTTTAACACCTATCAATCTTTAGTCTCTTTGGTGATTCCTCCGGCTTGTCTAATTTAACTTCTAAATAGCAATAAATAAATAAGGCAAGTCTGTGAAGGTGAGTGATGTATTGCTCTTGCCAAGCAATACCTGAAATACAAATTTAGAGGCTTTACACTGAAAAAGTTTACCGAAAGATTTCCATATTCGTCAAGTGGTCGTGGTAGCTTTGAGTGGTCATGGTAGGCAATTTATGACCGACGTTTTGTGTATGCTTCTTCCGAGTTTCGGTGCCACTATATAAAAACCAGCTAAGTAGAGTAGCTGATGCACATTAAATCTGTCGAAACTCCATATACTCTTGTTGATATGGTGTAGAAGTTTGGAGGAGGGAGTACTATAGCTCAGATATCGGCCTCTCTATTTCAGCAGGTTCAAAATTATGAGGTCCGTCCCCAACAACCTTCACGTAGCTTTAGCCTTAGAGTTTTACGTCAGTAAAAAATCAAATCAAAATATAGAGGTGCTCAAAGCTCTTAATCGTCAGGATAACACCCAAAAGCACACTACACGCATCAGCCAACGTGCTGTGGATGATGTAAGGATACTTTTCGGAACATTATTTTTCTCTAATCTCTTATTAATCGAATACGGTTGGAACGTGATTGGATGCTCGGATATCATCAACTCGGGTATCACTTGAGCCGTTGTCATGGTTCAAAATAACGAGGACCATCTCCAACAACCCTCGAATTGTTTCGAAGTTCGTTGTTATTAAAACAAAATATATATATATATATATATATATATATATATATATATATATATATATATATATATATATATATCCATCCTATTTCATCAATTCACTTGGCTATAGTCTGGTGAGACAAAATAGTGTTAAAAAATCTCTTTTTTTTATTAGAACAAACTGTAATTGCCATGTTTCCTATGCATTCTTTAATAAACTGGCTCTCTCTATACGTGACTTTAATATTTTACTTCTCAAATTTGCAACGACATAATTAACTTTCAAAACAGAATCAACTTGTATCGTTATTTTCACAATTAAAAATAATTTAATAATATCTTAAGGTTTGTTGCAACGATAAATGTTTTTTATTTCTCTATTTTGTTTGATTATGTTGTTTATTTGTTTCTACAGATAAAGCATTACTGAAAAGTAGTTTTTGAACAAAGTTGAAGCAAGAGCCTTAGCTGATAAAACTTTATAAGTGTGTGTTGAAGAAATAGTCAATTCTCATAGGTGACAATTTCGAATACATACAAATCAGCTTGCGTACTGTAAGTATATAAAAGGTTATGTTAATGTAATGTGTGTGAGTGAAAATGATTTTATGAATCTCATTTCCAAAGAACGTATTAAATTTAAAATTAATCACTTATAAATTAACAGCATGTCAATATTCTGCTTAATATTATTACTCGTATATTTGATTACAATCTCATATAGTTTTAACTTTATGAGTTTTTTGTTATGATGCATTCATAGACGTATGGGCGGCGAGTTGGACAAGCCTAAAACAAAGCGTAATATATTTGATTAAATTTATTTTTCAGACACGTGGTGTGTATAAATTTTTACTATATTATTAAACAGATAGTTACATATTCTGTTAAAGGAATTGAGTTTTTTGAAAGTTTTTACAGGATTTTTTAAATATTAAGGACAGTGTATGATGAACAAATATTTTTTTGCCTGAAAATGTGTTATGAGCTTGGGTCTAGGGTTTTGACATAACACATTCATTTTAATTTTGCAATCAGTTTATCAATATTTAAAACTTAACAGAAAACTCCTTATATACTAACCGTAAGAAAATGACTGTCACAGAATTAATCTTACGAAAAATTAAATAAATAATTCATAAAAAAAGGGAAATACACTTTCCATTATACAGGGGTGATCAAATGAAAAGGTACGAAACGACACGGTGGGTACAAATATATAGACTTTATTCAAAATATACAGAACAAATTAATTTTTTAAATATTTTCTGATAGTATGATAACCTTAACGTTAAATACAGGAAATGATGTACGTCTGGCATTTATTAATAACACTTTTTTTGGTAATGTTAGGATTAAGATCCTACGGTGCTTGCCACACACATTCCTTACATCCATTCCATTTTCTTTTCTTCCCTCTCTCTCCTTTTTTATGCAAATGTTTGGACATGAATGCATTATTAATTATGATTGGATAAAAGTGAACTACAGTCTTATAAATTTGCAGTTATACTTAGTTTTTTTTCCCTTTTGCACATTCTAAATTAAAATTTGGCATTTGTGATAATTTAAAAAAAAATATTTCTAGGTTTCTGGAGAAACAAATGAACGATTCGTAAATGCCTTTAATAAACTTATTTCTAGAGATCCCGAAACTTTTTGGACATCTGGACAATGGATGACTGAGAGAAGAGGTGGCTCAGATGTTGGTGAGCGCAATTTGAAGAATTTATGTTCTATTAAAATTTATACACACTTGATTTTTGTATAGTCTCTTCCAGTGGCGCACACAAGGGGGGGATCCCCGTGTCCGAACCCCCCCAAAGCCCTTGATTTTTTTCGATTGATTATAATTCTATGTACATAGTAAGCAAAATTTAAATAAGTATTAGTTGTTAATAATTAATTTTATTAGTTAATACTAACTATTTATTCAATAATTAATTTTTTTACTGTCTTTTGTTCCCGAAAATCGTCAAAATAAAAAAAAAAAATTTGGGGTGACGTATTGGAGCATGATACGAAAATGGTGGACTTTTCGACCTTGGACCCTCCCCTCCTTCAAAAATTCCTGTGTGCACCACTGGTCTTTTCCAATTGATAAATTTGAAAATCATATTTAAAAAACTAAATAAATCACTACTCAATTACACCATAGCTAATAAAAAAAAAAGCTACTAACCATATTTCTCTCAAAATTTGAAAATTTACAGTGCACTATCCACTTTTTTTTTATTATCGAAAATGAGTTATTAACTCTATTGAATTTACTAGCGAAAGCAGGAAAAAAGTTTTCTAAATCGAGTAATATGTAATGTTTGTTATATAAATGTCTCGTTATTTCTTTCTCCATGTAATAGCTTCAAAATATAAATTTCATAGTTATTTATTTTAATTACTAACTAAATTGACAGAGTGGAAGTGTAGTTACAATACTTGAAATTATAACCATATTCTAATACTGCATAATAATAGGTAGAAAAAAACAACATGGTAGTGAAAATATAAAAGAAATTACAGCTTTATGTCCACCTAATATATAACTGTCCAACAAATGTCTTCATACCTTAGTGGATTCATTAATCTCAGGATTTATTAATTATTGATCATTATTTGGCTCTAGTTTTGCAGCTGAAATTCTTTGTAATTTTTTCTACAAAGTTGAACTTTTAGAATTAAATTACAAAAAGGCAAATGTTGTTTAGTGTTCTTATTTTAATAAAACGACTCACAAAACTTCTCTTTGTATTTTCTAAAAGCCACGTACATTGAACATAGTCAGCGCTTTAAAATATCATTAATTATCTTGTTGAGTTTAAATTAAAAAAAACAACAACTAATGTCTTGGATTTAAAATCTTCTGATCAGTATTGCGATTTTAATAAGATAGCGTTTTTTCTAATAAACGCATATCGCTTGCTATAATAATTTAACATGAATTTATTTTATTTATTTTTAGCTAACAGCACAGAAACTGTTGCTGTACCTGACAACGGCTTTTATCGCTTGTATGGGTATAAATGGTTTTCTTCGGCGACTGATTCAAATATGGCTCTTACTTTAGCTAGAATTGTACAAGATAATGAAGTTTCAGAGGTATTTTTTCCTATCATATATTTATATATTGGTAGTTTGATAATGAAATAACTGTGAGATAGTAAGTTTGCTAATCTACTGTGCTTGCCTGAAAATAAGACCTGGTTTTATATTAATTTTTGCTACAAAAGATGCATTAAGACTTATTTTTAGGGGATGTAATTTTTTCATATTAATTTATATTGATTTAAATACAGGCATGTCGTCTCTTTCTAAAACATTATCATAAAGTTCATCATGGTTTATTTTGTTGAAGGAACCCATTCATTTAGTGTGTGTGTATGGTGATATTTTGAATTTTTCTAGATTCCAAAGTTAGTCCATCTGTGTAGCCAATGCGAGATCAAATGCTTTGATAAGCTTGAAGATTGTTAAACAATGTTTTTAACAACAATGAAAAACCAAAATAACTCTAACGTAGCAAATACTATAAGACTACTAAACATTAGAGCTACTTTGGAACATTAAGTTCTTGTAGAATCAAAACTAAATGTGTGAAACAACTTATTTAAGAACAGATAAAAAAGGTGAACTTAGTGTTGCTAAATAGGGTCATGTCGATCTAGTTTATGTACACAAAGGACAGTAAGAAAACTATTTTAATGCAACCTATATATATACAAGGGGTGATCAAATGAAAAGGTACGAAACGACACGGTGGGTACAAATATATACTTTATTCAAAATATACACCATAGGCCTGAGCACAACGATCCCACTGATGAACATGCCGCAGGATTCCTTGTTCCCAGAATTCCTGTGGCTGTGACGAGACCCAGTCCTTCACAGTGTCCTTGAGTACGTCGTCCGAGTTGAAGCGCTTTCCTTTCAGGTGTTTCTTCAGTGAACCAAACACATGGAAATCGCAGGGTGACATGTCCGGACTGTAGGACGGATGGTCCAACGTCTCCCATTGGAACTTGTCCAGTTCCATTTGTGTGACTCTGGAGACGTGTGGACGCGCGTTATCATGGAGCAGAACCACACCCTCCGTGAGCAGCCCCGGTCTTTTGTTCTTGATGGACCTGCGTAGGCGTCGGAGTGTCTCACAGTACACATTGGAGTTAATGCTTTTTCTGTGCTCGAGTAATTCTGTGCTCGCATCATTTGGACGCCGCTTTTTATAAGAGCCTTTGCTCTCTCCTGCGCATGCGGGCACCCGCGCATGATCCGATCCCAGTCAGAGTCTCCAATGGCATCCCGAGATGTCTCGCTACATTCTCCCTTGGCGGAATATGCAAATATTTAACTGTTTCATTTTTATGTCGTTTCGTACCTTTTCATTTGATCACCCCTTGTGCACTTATATATAATATTATAATGCACTTTAAATATGACTGAGATGGTATTTAAGGCTAAACTATGTATAACTTCACAAAAAGACATTTGACACGTTTGAATAGACGAAATTTTTATTAAATTATAAAAACAAATGAATTTAACAGAATTGGGAAATATAATGGAGTAACAGTATCAAAAAATGACTTTTACATTGGTAAGTCTGGGCATATAGATCAATACTACCAGGTCAAATACGAAACCTGATGAAGTGAAACATGATTTACACTCATGTCCATAAATTAAGGATAATGAAGTTCAGGCAAAGAAAGAGACAGAAGCAAAACAAATTTGACTTATTTGTAAAGTCAATTTATTAAACAAAAGGTAAAGAGCAAAAAAGATGCTATATGTTTGACATAATTAATAAAAATTGCGATTTTTACTCCCTGGAGCAAATTTCAAAAAAGAACCTATTTACAAAAAACAGTATAACATGGTTAGTATGATGGTTAATACGGATTATGTCTCCCGGACGACGCAATACAGGCCTTACAACGCCTACGCATGCTGAGTATCAAATTATCAATCTGATCTTGGGGAATATTTCACCACTCATCAAGCAATGCCGTCCGAAGTTCCGGTAGACAGGTGGGAGGGGGTTGACGGGCTGTAACTCGTCGGCCAAGCATATCCCACACATGCTCTATTGGATTCAAGTCCGGTGAGTATGCTGGCCAATCCATACGGGTGATATCCTCCGATTGGAGGCATTCGTTTACAATGTTTGCACGGTGAGGACGGGCGTTGTCATCCATAAACAGAAATTCAGCATGCATGGCACCCCGAAACAAGCGTACATGTTGTTCCAGAATGACATCCCGATAGATGTGACCTATCATCGTTACACTCTGAACATGCAGGTCAGTTCTGGAACCAAGAATAATTCCTCTCCAAACGAGCCATCCTGCACCACCGTAACGGTGTCGTTTAATGGTGTTCTCTTGGTGGTAACGGGTACCTGGCGCTCTCCATATGAAAGTCCGGCGAGAATCAGACTGCAAACTAAACCTGGACTCGTCGGAAAACATCACACAAAACCACTGTTGCGGTGTCCACAATGCATGCTCTCTAATCCAGGTTAATCGCAGGCGACAGTGAGTTGCGGTAAGGGGAACACATCTGACAAGCCTACGAGCATGTAGACCAATGTGCTCTAAGCGTCTGTACACAGTCTGCCTTGAAACTGTAATACCGGTAGCTGAAGAGAGCTGACGAGACAGGTCTGATGCTGTGCTCCGTCTGTTTCTTTTGGCATTAACTGCCAAATACCGGTCCTCATTCGGCGTTGTAACTTGGGGGCGACCTGTGCTGTAACATCTACTCACATTACCGTCATCTTGGAATCGTTGCCAAAGCCTGGAGATGACACTCTGGGAGATTCCAAGTTCCTCGGATACTTCCAGCTGGGTACGTCCACATTCCAGTCTTCCGATAATTCTACCACGTAAAAAATCATCCAAATGCTTCTTTTGTGCCATAACTATGCGGTTATTGCACTGAAAGGCTTTTAAAGAGCTTGTGAACAATTTTACTTCTTTGCCACCATTCCTTATATACCCCTCTCTTACACTCTCGTCATTGTGACGTAATATCCACGCCATCTGGTGGTTTCCTGAAATTTGCATGTTCTTCTTCAAGATGTGTGTGATAATTCTACAGGTGAAATTTTTATTTTAGAGTTCAATTTCTGTGTGATTCTGAATTATCCTTAATTTATGCACTTGAGTGTATATTTTCAAGGATCTTCAAAAATTAAAAATGCTTGCTCATTTTGTACATATATATGTATATATTTCCGTTGTTCTAATATATAAATATATGTGAGAACAACAAAAAATAATATTATTAATGACAATTCTCCGACTGTCCACATTTTTATTTCCTTGAAAATCTTATTCGTAATGATTCTATTCAAAATTTGTCCTTGGTGATTGTTAAAAATTCTGTATTTAAAAAATATTACTAAAAAATATCCATTTTTTAAATCTTATAAAGAAGAAAATAATCTTATACGAGATACTAAAATATGTATGTATTCGAAGCAAACTGTCAAATATTTATAAACAATTTCAGGTTCACTATCTTCATGGAATTTTCGTCTTGAAATCTATGCTAGTCACTAGTAAATCCAGTGATTCGTAATTAATAATTTTTCGTAAGAGAATTAAAATATTATATATAATATCAATTATTAATATCAAACTGCTATCTAGACAATTGGAGGTGGACCTCTCTATTTCGAACATCATGGGGGTTTTATTGAAAAGAATTACATCTCGTAGCATATATTTAACGCTCTTAATTTTCTTGTTAGATTTGTTACATAAAGTGCCATCGTTATCTCTCCAATTGGTGTAATCATGTAAAATGGGGACAATATAGTATCTTTAATACAAAGATACTGCAGCTACCCACATGTTATTAACCAATTAGTTAGATTGATATTTCATTAAAACTAATTTTACATGATAGAAAAAGATTTTGAAAGACAGGAAACAACTATATGCAAGAGAAAAGATTCTTTCTTAGTGATAAAGTTCTAAAAGTTGAGGCTTTTTGTGTTTACCCGTAGAAAAAGAATTTAAACGGTGGTAATTCACTGTTGAGGGTAACCGCCCTTGGTGAATCTGTCCACCTGGGTCATCGGGGCTGCTTTTTGATTTGTAAAAATATTACCATTGAATATTGAATTTGTTCTTCCTGTGATTGCGATATTGGTGGCGAGGAAAATGTAGAACATGTGCTCCTTCTGTGTTCCAAGTTTGAAAGAGAACGGAATATCCTAAGACTGGCATTCAAGGGATTTAATATAAATTGGCCTCCGAATCTTCCTCAACTGGTTTCCACCAGAAGTACTTTAAAAAAGTTCAGTGAGTTTGTTATGTGTTTGTAATTCTTCCAACCTCAAGAGATTATTATTATTTTTTTTAAAATTTCTTTCTTTTCCCCCCCTTCCTTTGTATTGTGTGCTTATTACTTACTTCTGTGAGCCCTGTGTGATACTTTGTCGTGCACGGGGATTTTATCATTGTTTTCAATAAAAAAAAATATTGAATTTTGTGAATATAATATGAAGGTGTGTTTTATTCGAAAAAATACTTTAAGTTTAAAATAGTATATTTTATTGCTTTTGGAATTGATCCTTTGAAATTAATATGTTTTTGACCTACAAAAGATTTTTGCACCTAACATTAAAAAATATGTGTGTTAGATTTTAAACTGGTGAAAAAAAATTCATTTTTCATTTCTTTCGATTGCATATTTTTTTCTTCGAACTACGTGATTGATTCAAATAATTTTTTTTACCCAATATGCTTTCAACTTAATTCACAAGTACTACATTTTTTTGTTGATATCAAATTTCATCTTTGTAAAATTTAATGTAAAAATGTATGTTTCAGATGAACAATTTACTATAAAATTAAGAAGTTGTATAATTTTTAGATATTACTTATGATAAAACAACTATTTTGAATAAAGTCCAAAAAAATTTAGCAGTAAGTAGTTTTGTTACAAAAAATCATAAAATGAAGTATCAGTTAAGAATTTACAAAAATTTCAATAAAAAATAAAGTAATATAATTTTTTTTTCAATAAAAAAATTCATATTTTCACAGGTAAGCCAAATGAGATTTTTTTAAAAATTCGCAGTACAGCAATACTAGGGCTATTGGGAAAGGGCCGTATAATTTTTTGAAAAAACAGATGATAAATACGACACCTGTGAGATAGTACCTCTATCTTCAAAATCCATGACTGAATTTTGAGGCTCAGATCAAAGCAGCAACATCCATCATTGCTCAAGCCATTCTTTGGTGAATTAGGACTGGAATCCAAAATTTGTCTCGTACATCGTCGCCTACGAGGCTGTGATCTGATCCAATTGGATAATTAATGAGGAATAAATTATAGTTTAAAAAAACAAAAACAAAAAACACCCTTTTATATTTAATGGAACTAAGTTGTAATTTAATCTTTTAGTCGCCAAGTTTGAAAATAGGATCTGAAATTAGTCGCCAGATGCGGGATGGGATCTGGAAAAGAGAAATCGTTAATCCTGATGATCCTGATCAAGACAATGGAACAAAATTATGAAATTATTGCATTGTCATCGGTCCTGGAGAAGTGTGCGAAATTTCAAATTAATCTGACCTTTTAAAGTGGGTAAAATTGAGTTCAAAGATTCTGTTACATACAAGTGAAACTTATAAAAGGGTGTTAAAAACGAATAGTTTCCTTCTTTTTTAAATTAATGTAGCACTAGATAAATCAATTAAATAATTGATACTTAAGCGATTCGGTTACTATTAGTACATGTAACAATGGTATTTAGACTGTGTTCCATGGAACCTTGGGGCTCCATGAAGCATTCTCAGGGGTTCCAAGAGTCAAAATAAAAAAATTTAAAAGGAAAATTATAAATATGTATGTATATCTGATATATATATATATGGGTACCCCGAGGGAAAAAATAAATTCGGTGCTGGACAGCAATTCTTTTTAGTGATTTCCTGAAACTTTTAATGTAATAAAATATAATAAACTGATCATAATATAATGAAATATTTTAATAAAATAATTGTAACCTAGTACAATATTCAAACATTTTTTCCCTTTTATACCTAGATTTTGAATCTATCCAGTTTATGATCCTGGGTTCCACAAAATAGTTTTATACTCGTTAGTGCGATGTTTTGCAAAACTAAGAGGAATGGAATGAATTGTGAATTTAGATGACAGTGTTAAAAAAAGTATGAATGAGGACAATTAAGTAAGACTGGCTATGAAGGAGAAGAAGCAATTTATTGACATACCAACAGATTTAACGTTTAAATTTAGGCAAGAAAACTTCAAATTCTTGGTTGAAAATTCATACAGAAATATACACAGGTATTCACTCAGTTATAAACAGTTTAATGACATTCTGAACACTAAATTTAAGTAAAAAAAATATTTCTCAACGTATGTGACAACTAAAACAATTTATAGAAAGAAATTGACGCAGAATATGATCTGCCTCAAGTTAGATATCTTCAATAGACTTCCACAGTATGTGTAAAAAAATGCACACAAACATAACATAGTTATAAAAAAATAATACAATTGAAAGTGATACCTGGAGCACACAAATTAAAGCTATTAATGAGTAAATTACATTAATTTTAAGTTAAAGAATTTTAATAAAAAATGCAGTTTTTTTTCTTAAATTGTCTTTACTTAAAGTACCTATAACATGCTGATCTATTTTAAATATTATTTTAAGAGAAGAACCCTGGAAACACCTTATAGTCCTAAGGGTCGAGCCGGCATGAGTCTTCCATGAGTCGACAAAGTTTGAAGATCACTGGTATATATTAACAATAGCAATAACGAAAGTATTTAACCAAACTTCGGAACAGTTTAATACTTCAAAGTGCTATTGTTAAAATTGATAAAAAAACAAAGCTATAATTCTGTGAACTCTCAAAATAGAATTTGTTCTTACTCTGAAAAACTGGTTTGAATCGCTTAAGTGTAGGATTACTGTTATTCTAAATTAATAACGCTTCATGCGTTTCGTGAAAACAATAGCAGCTTGTAATCTGAGATTGAAGTAGATAAAACGTGATTTTAGAATAAGGCATAAATTCTCTAGTTTCATTACTCTTTAGTTTCATTTCTCTGCAGTTTGTCTGAATGCATTTCTTTTAAAAGGAAATGATTTATTTTTTCCACACATGATCGTTTAACTAAATATGGAATATTTATTCAAGTCTGATTTATTGAGATAGAAAAACAAATTATTTCAAGGTATATTCTCTAAGAAAGAGAAATATATAAATTGAAGACTCTAGTGAGTCAAAAAGTAATTTCATCAACATTACATCGAGAAGTATCTTCATAATAATAATTTTAAATTTGATGTAGATGTTATTCAGTAATAATATAACAGATGATATTTCCATTTTCAAATTTTCGTTTTAACCCTTTATCTACCGACGGTATTTATAAGTACCACTCACTTTAAAATTACATAGAATAACCATTTTTATGAATACTCTGACGATACTTAGCAGGAACATCTTTTAAATTCACTCTTCTAAGATGTATGACAGCACGGGCTTTATGACGAATACTTTAGCGGGAAAGGCGATTATAGTTTTATAGCAGAAATTGTGTTTTCAGCTGACATTTTGATCGGATTGCGAAGATTGTCATTTTTGTTCCGAAAAAGTAGTTAATGTAAAACGGGGTCTTATTTTTATTCTATGTTAATGAAGGCATTAGTAAACGAATTGACTACTTATTTTAAGTAAACAGTGCATAGAATTAATTTTACAATTGAATATAATTAATTAGCTCTAACGGATTAAATTTCCCAAAGTTATGTGCTTTGTTTATGTATATCCCTTAATTTTCAATGTAGTGATTAAAAAAAATATTGCATGAAAAAAACTGCAGTAAATCAAAATGCGGTAGATAAAGGTTTAAAAGAAGCAAATTTTAAACGTGATAAAATAGTCTAAAAGACATTAGAGATCAATCTTATCTTACTGAATCTTATAATTTTATTTTATCTGTATAGTGTTATTTAGAGAGTAAAACTAAAGTATATATACACTGCTATACTATACACTGCTGGCCACCGTAAATGCAACAACAAGAAAGACAAGAGATAGCACAACAAAATTTAATTTGTAGATAACATGTTGATTAAGTATCAAATGATTAAATTTATAGACTTCTGTGAAGTGTGGTTCCTGCCACAATCAGTAGCCTGAGTAGCCGCCATTGTTGGAGATCACCGCTGCCACACTCCTCGGCATTGATTCAAAGAGACTTTGGTTATGTTCTTGGAGTACAGCAGACCAAGCAGCTTCCACACGTTTCCAAAGTTGATCTGGTGTGGCAGCTGGGGGTGTAATCTGGGTCAATTGTTGAGCAACTATGGACCACATGTTTTCTATCGGCGAAAGATCCAGAGAGCGAGCCGGCCAGGGAAGCAATTCAATCTGGTGATTGACGGAAAAATTTTGGACAATGCGTGCCACGTATGGTCACGCATTATCCTGTTGAAATATGGCTGTGGCCAAGCCCTGAAGGTAAGGAAGGACAACTGGCTCCAACACCTCGGAGATGTAGCGATGGTTGTTTAAAGTACCAGCAATGCGTACTAGAGGAGTGCGAGAGTGATATCCAATACCGCCCCATACCATAATACCCGGTGCAGGACCAGTGTGGCGGTGCATAACGCAGCTGTCCAGCATCCACTCTCCACGGTGTCTCCAGACTCGAATCCGACCATCGTGGTGTTGCAGACAGATGCGTGACTCGTCAGTAAAGACAACTTCATTCCATTCTGCCACCCACATCCTTCTTTCATCGCACCATTGGCGGCGGAGACGTCTGGGGTTCTGCGTCAAGGGTAGACCAAGCAATGGACGTCTTGCGGACAGACCACTCTGCTGTATACGGCTTCGAATGGTACGCGCAGACACTGAATGATGCGTTACAGACTCAATGTGCTGTGGTTCGTGATGTGACTGAGCGATCCGTCACTGCCATGTGCACAATTTGCCTGTCCTCACGTGAAGTGGTGCACTGAGGTGGATGCGATCGACCACGTCGGTCCATCGTACCCTCCTGCATCCAACGGTCACATATCCGCATTACAGTTTGGTTTCGTCCAACACAACTACCGATTTCCCTGAAAGATAATCCACAATTTCGGTAGGCCACTATCCTTCCTCTGTCGAACTCGGATACTTGATAAAAAGCTGATCGCTGTTTTCTACGAGACATAACTGATCGTTTTTTGAAAAAACACAATTGCCGAACTTGAAATCGTCGAAATCTCCAAGCCTTAAATAGCGCTTTGAGGTGGCGCCACAGGCGTGCGTGATGTGTGTGTGCGCTGAAATTCTAATAATTTGCATATCTCATCTCCGCTTATGCATGTTGCAAATTTCATGTTATTTGCGTGCTTCTTTCAGGGTGTTGCATTTACGGTGGCCAGCAGTGTATATTTAGAAAATTTTACTAACTACATTTTTGAATTTAAGTACTAGAAATTTTATTCGAGGTGTCGTGTTTGATACTAAATGAACACATTTTAAATACAATTTTTCGGGAAAAAATGAAGATTAATATTTGTTTCGCTTACTTCTGTTGGTTTAATTGAACTAATCCTGTTTTAAAGCAGAAACTTAATGTTTTTTGCATCTTCATTCAAACGTCTACAGCACATTTTGAACTATGATGAAAGTATCACACTCTATAATTCTCTCGTCACGATAAAAACTGAAAGTTGTTTCTAATGTCCAGCTTATCCGGGCAATTTTAATTTCATTGATATACTTCTTGATCCATCTGAAGAGTCGCAAACCACAGGTTAAAAAATATTTTATAAGCCTTTAAATTTGATGTTAATGATTTTTCGTCAAAATTACTGCATGTTCTAAGCTAAAAATTGCTCTTAAATGGGATTGAATGTAACTATCTTAAAAACTGCACTTTGTTACACTCTAAAAGGGCTCATAATATATATCCAAATTTTATTGAATTTTATTAGATTGTTTTGGAGATATTCCGTGTTTCGTGCAAAAATTATCGTGAAAATTTCATTCTTTAGAAAACACAATAAAAAAAATCATCTTATAAATTAGATAAAGTAAATGCTATAAAAACAACTTACAAAACTCTCTCTAGTTTTATATATTATTCCTTTTTCAAAATTTATCTATTCTTTTTTTTAATGGTCCTATTATCTAACTTCTAAAAATCACTTTTTCAACCTAGTCAAATACCTTAAGGCAATGAAAACGCAATGACAAATTAGTGTAAATTATTTTTAAAAAAATACAGAATTCAAATTTTTTTCCACTATAAAATTTTTATTCGACTTTCAGTTATACTAATACATTCATGTTTTAATTCTAGATAAAATGGAAGACATTTTATCACAAGACACAAACATTTATATAAGCAAGTTAACAAATTTGCAATAATGATCAACAAGTATACTGATATTTTACACAAAACATCCTCCAACAGACACAATAATGTACATTAAATCGTCTTATAGTAAAATATTTAGAGCAATAGAGTTCATTTATTCTTAAGTCAAATTATTTACACTCAGTCTCTGACAACGACACATTTTTCAATCAACAATTGATTTTAGTTAACAGACTATATATTCACAACAAATGTTTTATAAAATATATATTAATTCTTTTGTATAAGCTACTTTGTTTCATCTAAAATGGAAGATATCTTCAATTGCAAGGCAAATTAAGCATAGTGCCTTTGAAAAATTACTTTGCCTTTTATATTTGTAGCATAATTCGCTTGCGAGCTTGAATACAGCTAAGTCTGCAAGGAAAGCTATGCAGCATTTTTGTTTGGACGGGCAACTAAATATTCACCAGGATTTTATGATGCTTATATCAGAATTTGATTCATTTCTTTAAAAATTGTAGGCAACGCTATTTCGCTTTGAGCAACAATTTGAGTTAGTAAGCCAAAAAAAAAAAAAATTTGACTTTGAAAACAGTAATATATGCTTTTTACTTTTCTTATTGTGATACAATAATGTTTTGCCTTAAAATTAAGTGAATTAATTATTATTGTTTCGAATGAATCACATGCTGTTATTACAAACTATTTTAACCAATGATTAAAATATTTTCAAAAAGCTTTTTATCATTAAATATTTTGAACACTTGTTTCTTTATAGACTTTTATAAAATTTCTTTTTAAAGTAGTATAAAGTTTATCGACTCGTGACGTAGCACTGGGAAGACTCAATTTTTAGGATGTTATATTTTTAAGATTTATTTATTGTTATTTTCAACTTGTTTGCTCCGAAATGAAAGTTTAGTTCATTTTAAAACAAGAAATGGCATCAATTTGTATCTTTATTGAGCGTTTAACAAACTTCCGGATACAGTCTAAAGCTCTTATCAAACTCCCATTGCAAAATTACAATAATGATACTATTATTTTTGTCTAACTTTAAATATTCAAAATTACTAATATTACGCACTATAAATTACTTTTAAATTGTACTTTTATTGAGACTAATACATTTATATGACAAACAAGTGTAAAACTATAAAATTGAATATTTTAGATATTTGTTCTAAAAACAGTTCCTGAATAATTGAAAACTCTTAAAATGATTCTGAATATTATTCAATTGACAAATGTCTTAAAATTCGAGGATGAAATAAATGTTAGCTTAAACCCTGATAAGTAAACAAAAATATTTTCGTACTCAACATTTAAAGCTTGAGATAAATATTATATTACAGCTTCTCTAGGAACATATGTTTTGCTCTATTATGTTCAGTAGTCCATGAATCCAATTTGTTGGAATATATATTTAACGCATCGTATATATTTACATCTTTTTAACATTCAAGTTAGTGGACACAACCATTGGAAGAACAGTTTATCATTTAATATGTAAACATTTCTGATTCAAAAATGAATATAAATAAGCAGAGTACATATAAAACGTTAAAAAAAATATTATTGAAAACAAATAGCTCCCTCGTATGCGTAAAAGTATGCTTACGAAACAGTGAAATGCCAAGGAGTCAGCAAAAAGGACAATGACTTAAAGCACTTCTCGCTGAAACCGAGAATTTCACTTCATGCAGATCCATAACAACAAAAGACTAAATGATGTAATGCGAGACGGAAAATTCTTCATGAACTATGTGCACAACACAGGTATTCAAAAAGTTGTATTGGATCACCTTGGAAGACTGGTGAAGGGTGGGATTCGTTCAGGTGAGCTTAGCATGGACTGAGTTTGTCACTATCTGACATGATGGCTGGCACCTGAGATGCTTTGTAGCGTCGAAGATCAGATTTTATGAAAGCTGAAAAAATATCCATTTTTTTTAAAATTATTGAATTGTAACTGAAATTGTGTGTGGAACTCAAATTTTAGTATAAATGTATAATTTTTTTTTTCATTGAAATGATTCAGAAGTAAAATAAATTTATTGTAAGATACTTCTACCATTTACGACAACACCAGTAGTCAGTTTTGTTACCCCTCACCTCTTACCCAAAAGTTATTTATAATGTAAAGATATCAAAGAATGAAAGCGTTTGTTTTATGCTCTATTTGAACGTTTGTGATATGTTATCAAGATAAGGTAAAAGTACTTTAATTACAGTTAATTTTTCTTTTGAAATCTCAATATATCACTGTGCGATAATTAAGCTTTATCTGATAGAAATTTCATTTCACGCAAAACTATTGTAAAATAATATTTATCTTGAATGTCGATAAATGAGTCATAGGAATGTGTATTGACATTTCCTCATTATAATCTAGCATTATCTTCAGTATACACTTTTCAGACTCTGCGTCAGATTGTACCTTAAAAGCAAATTTTGAATTTATTTACGTTATACATTATATACAGCTTTAGATTGGTTCTCTTGGCTATCTACTACAATTATTATTGAATATTAAATTATTTGTAATTTTAAGTATTTGTATACATTTAAAAATACAACCTCTGACAATAAAGTTCGGTGGATCAAGTCAGAACGACCGATCTAGCAACACTGGCGAAACAAAACGCAGCACATGCGTAGCGACAGGTGTTGACCATCTGCAACTATCGTTGTTCAGTTGAGCGTCGTTTGTGTTCTGTGTAAGGCTTGTTTTACAAAGTGCTTGTTTAGTACATTGGTTCTTAACTGAGAACAGGAAAATGAACGAACAAAAGATCAATTTAAAGTTTTGTTTTAAGCTTGGTAAGACACCAAAAGAAACCTATGCTATGCTGGCACATGTCTATGAAGATCAAGCACTGTCAGTGAAGTGTGCGCACGAGTGGTCGGCCGGTTTTCGAAAAGCACGGAAAGTGTTTCTGACGAATCCTCGTAGCGGAAGACTGGCGACCTCAGTCAGAGACGAAAACATTAAGATCGTCAATTAATTATGTACATGGTAGCTGATGAACTGCAGATTAACCGTGGATCCGTGCGACAAATCGTTACCCAGAATTTAGGGATGAAAGAAACGTGTTATTCATATTCCTAACTTCCAATGAAACGTGACGAGGCTTTTGAACTCCATCCCAAAAGAAGACTTCTTAAAAGTTTCCAGGACATGTATAGCAGATCTCAGCGGTGCATAGTTATGGGAGGGGACTATTTCGAAATACAGTAAAGTAACTTTCGTTAATATTTCCTCTATGTTATTGTTATAGGACTATTCACCAAACTCGATTGTCAGAGGTTGTAGTTTTACCCCAAAAACACAGTATTCACATTATTTTTAGTCCTTGTATTACAGAGAAATTACATACAAGAACATTAAAAGTATTCATCAAAGGATTTTACAAATATTTTCCATACAATGAAATTATTTTCGAATAAAGAATAATTTGATTCATTTACACAATTCTACGAGCATTTTTTTCATTTTTTACTACAAATAATTATGAATCACACAATCTTATTACTCAGATCATATAAATACGATGTAACGTTTTAAAAGCAATAATACAAAGTTTCGATAAAAATTGCTCTTCAGGGATGTGTGTAATGTATTAAAGATAGAAACCTGTTTTGTTGGAAATAAAATTATGTGCGTAGAAATAAAGGTATGCATTAAACAATCTCTGCAACATTAGCACAAATTAAAAATGAAAAACACACACAAAAGATGATTTTAAGCAAAAATTAGCAATATAGGATTAAAAACAGTTTATGTTTTTCCTAAACTGGCAGTTTTCACACACAGTCTCTCTCATGTTTTTTTTCTCTTCCTATTTAATGCATAGATTTTATCTCCTTTTCTCGTTTTTATTTTAAAACCTGTCATAAATGAAGTTTTCTCTGTATGGAATAGTCTTAACTCCTCGAAATGTATATCTTCGCGTTATTTGAGATTTCTTTTTATTTGCAATTTTAATTACTATGAAAGAAAGTTTCACACATGATTTTCAAAAGTAGGAAACTTGAATTGAATGAACGAGTAAAAAACTATTTCATTTTGTGTAAAAGAGCTAAAATGTTTTGCTGTACTTCATTGCTAAGTTCTTTCAAATTGTAAGCGAAAAACCATTAGAAAATAGAGTAATAATTCATTTGGATTATAACTGAAAAATATCTTTCAGTTTTAGTAGGAATTTTAGTTTAATTTTTTTCTATTGTATTGTTCTACCATTATTTATTCCAAATGATAAAGTTTATTTAGAAATCAGTTCCAATTTCATCAGTTCTGTGGCATATTTAACACAGGTCCTATTAATGAATTATAGACTTACTGTCTTCATAATTTTTAATTCGAAATAGATATATTTTTTTGATAAATGTGGGATAGCGGGAAGAAAGAAAACTATAAACTTTTCGGCGAGAGGTATCTAGAAACGTCATAACGAACTACAATTCCCAGAAGAAAAAGCATTTGTCTGCCATAATTAATTGACAGTTCGATTCTGAATTGATAATTTAATTTCATGAGTGAAATAACTTAATTGGGAAAAGTCACGCTCTCTGTTAAGATAACTAATTTTCATTTGAAAGAAAGTTTCTCGGAGAGCTAATGAAACGGAAGTTCTTTCTGATCACATATTGTTAGATAACTGAAACTTAAATAGAAAATTAAATCAAAAACGAGCAAATATGGAATTTATGATTACACTTGCTATGAAGTAAAATTTATCGAAGAATTCATTGCGTAGGAGAAGTTTTAAAATTTTTACATTTTTGATTACATAGTGTAAGGAAGTGAAAAGCGATAATTATAGAAAATTTTTTTTAAAAAAAATCTATTTAAAAAGCTTTAATAAAGAGATTTAAGATCTTAAATTCTTTTATGTATCATATAATAAACTGCTTTAAAAGGAACCAATTAGTGCAAATTTGTAATTTATAAACAAAAATAAATAGAAACAATGAAAAATAAAGGATTAATAGTCTTAAATTAAAAATAATTTAAAACTTTTTTGTAAAATTATAAAAGTAAAAAAAAAATTTGAAAAAATTGAATTCCAAAATTGATAGAAATTTCGATTGTTAAAATTGAACTTCTAAAACGAACATTGTAAATTTAAATAAAAAAAAACATTTAAAGCAAATTTCTAAGGTGTTTAGGGTTGAATTAAGAGAAAGCTTATAAACATGTCCTGTTCTTTAATGCTTTTTAAGAGTACCTCAAGGTTATTTTTTCAAAACTTTAATTTTCTTAAACCGTGTTTTTTGACAGATAAAAATGTTCAAGTAATTTAATTTTTTTTTTCAAATTTGAAAATAAAATTATTTAAATTTGGATATTATAAACCAGATCTTCTTCCCAAAATGCATTTGATAGATTAATACTTACCTGTTATTATGCTGCCGATAACTAAAGAAACTGAAAGACTTATGTTAGATGCCTTGTCTCCAAATTGTTCCAAAAGAGCACCACTGCCGGCTGTAAAAATTATTCCAAAAACCTGAAAATAATATATTGACAATGAAGCTTGTAATTAGGCTTATTTAATCTCACAGTAGATGAGTAATTTATTTTTAAAAAAATTATTACTTGAGCTGATGCGTTCAGAAAACCAGATGACGTTGCTTCAGCTTCTGGATAAGTAATCTCTGCGGCAAATTCAAAACCTAATGGTAAGTAGCCAGTCATAAAAAACCTGCAAAAAAGGTATTATATATGTATTATATTATAGCACAATTATATAATTCACTTATTAAATTAGAAATATAATTTTATGTGCCAATCTATGATATTTTCTCCACCACCTTTATGTTTTGAGATGCATTATATATCATGCATTATACATCATTTGTTGTGTGTTAATTCGATATTGATAGAAAATGCCTTTATTGGGTACATTTGTAAAGTTAATTCATATTGTCGGTGTCTTTCGTACAAATCTGAAAAGCATTTAGTGATTAAATAATATTTTATTTATATTCGAGTATGAAATGATAACTATTTTTATTCAAGATTTAAAGTGCTATCAATCCTTACATTTCTCTGTTTTACTTCCTTGAAAATCAAGTTGTTGAGGAAGGAAATTTGGTTAACAATAGGTAAACCGCCTGCAAAAATATACGTATTTTCCCATATAAAAATATAACCGGTCGTTTTGACAGGTGCTATCAATCGCTTAAGTTTTAGACTCGTTTAAAGTTTAGTAAGTTCACACGAAAAGTGAGTTTTGATTCCTTCAGTCGGTTTCTAGCTTTAAAATGAGGTTCCCTTGACTTGTGTGTGTGTTATCTTATCCTATGTTTCATCATAAATTTTGTTTTACTTAAATAAACGTTTGAAACCTTTTGAGTATAGAAACATAAATCAGGGTTATGAGTACCCATGAAAAAAGCCTGCCTATCCCTGTAGTAACATTACAGAACATATTTAGATATATCAGAACTGAATAAGAATTGAAAATTGTTAACCATTATGTATACATGCAAAAAGCGTTTCTGAAATTTACGTAAACAGGAATTTTGTAGTTATTTAGCTTAATCAAATTTACTTTTTTAAAAATGCTTTTTTTAAAGTATTTTAAAAATGAACGAGATATTGCACGGGCTTTGCTCTTTCTTTCCTGGATTCTCGAAGCTTATTTTTTAAGAATGCTTTTGTAAAGTTATTTTTTCGTTCTTTTTGGATAATTTGTAGAGGGTTCTCACGTGAGTTTCCCTTAACTAACTTCTGGGGCTTTCTGTATGCTGTTGTTTGACATGAGAACCCCGTCTTTTGAAGGAGCTCTAATATACGAGAGATGATTGATAAGTAAGGTATCCAATAGTATAAATAAGTTTCCGACAAGGTAAAACAATAACAGAGGTATCATAATGAAGGAAATTTATTATTATTACACATTGTAAACTCATTTCTCAACATAGTTACCACTAACCGCTACACATTTGTTCAATCGTTCTATCCATTTCTTCATTCCGTCCATGCAGAAAGATTCTGGTTGGTTGCGTATCCATTTGAGCATGGCTGCCTGAGCTTTGACATCCGTTAAAAAACATTGACCTTTCAACGTATTCATTTTTGGAAATAACCAAAAGTCTGACGGTGCCAAATCTGGGCTGTAAGGAGGTTGTTGAACTACTGTTAATTTCAGTTTTCCTATGACGTCCGAGATTGTGAATTGCAATGTGGTCTTGCATTGTCGTGATGCAAATGAAAGAAGTTTCTTTCCCGTCTGATTCTGCTGATGCGTTGCTTGAGTGATCATAAAATTGCACAGTACATGTCGGAATTCACCGTCAATCCTTTAGTCGGAAATTCCGGGTTGTGCACACCACTTGCATCCCAAAAGATGATGAGCATGATTTTTGTTGTTGAAATTAAAGTTCTGAATTTCTTGACGCTCGGAAAACCAGAATGACGATATTCCATGGATTGCCTCTTGTTTCCTGGGTCATAATGATGAATCCAGGATGCCAAAGTTCAGGCAACTGTGCGCAAATGGACACGCAACCAACCAGAATCTTTCTTCATGGACGGAATGAAGAAATGGATAGAACGATTGAACAAATGTGTAGCTGTAAGTGGTGACTATGCTGAGAAACGAGTTTACAATATGCAAGAATAGTAAATTTTCTTCATTCTGATGTAACATTTATTTTACCTTGTCAGAAACTCATTTTATACTATAAGAGACCTTACTTATCCATCCCCCCTCGTATGAAACAGATTTGAAGTGAGGTTAGGGAAGGTTACCTCTGGAGAATCCCACGAAGTGTCAGTGAATGTTAGTAAAACGATTTGTGAAAATTCTGAAGTTATTTATAATTTCCCACACAGATTGATCTGGGAGAAAGTGTTGAGTAGACCTACATGAAAATGGTTGTGCGTCCTTCAAGCTTAGTTAAGGAGAGGCTAAAGAAATATTTATAATTCTTTAAGATTTGGTTAGGTAAATCTCTCCACGTGCATAAGGTAATATTGGTATTTTAATCAAGAGGAAGACAAATTTAAACTCCTATTATGTCTGTTTATGCTTCTGATTCAATTTTGTGTACGAGTTCTTATTCACCACAAGTTCACTAAGATATAATTTAGTAGAGTTTTAAAATTAAAAACAAATATCAAGAATTTTTAACTTTTTGAGATTTAATGAACAGAAAATTGAACATTGAACTGAGTATTACTTTTGAACGACTTAACGTGGACAAAGGGCATGCAAATTCATATATGGACATTTCTCCCCTTAAATGGAGATGAAACTATCATTTTTAATATCTGCTGTATATTTAAAACCTATTTAGTCACAAAATCATTTGTATTAAACTGATTTCATCATTCAGAATTCTTTGTATATATTCTCTTTCATTCATAAATCTTCCAATAAAGGTAGTGTTCATTACTAGCAATAACAACATGTACAGGTATAAAATTTCTTTCTGTAGTACTATTTTAGTATATTCTATCCGCGTACTTGCAAAAAAAACCAGTGTTTCTGATTTTGAAGATTAAAAAAGAATCAAAAGGTTTTTCCTCATTTTTGTTATTTTTATAATTTAAACAATTCTCGTGAGCTGATGTCATGCTTAGCACCTTTAACGAGAGGAAGGAAAAAAATTTTAAATAATATTCCTGTCTCTAACTTTCCTCATGTCATAAATTTCAACCGATAGATAATTGCGACAATTGAAAGTGACAAGTAAGAAATGATTTAGCAAAATCAGATTGAAATCGTCAGATGAGTCTCAAAAATACTTTCTACTTATTTATATTTTTCTTCCTATTAAACACACAAATAATGAATGTTATCACAAAATCCTCAATTGTGCATGTTGCAAAACTCGCATTCAACCTGGAAATTTCCAGTGATATGAATAAAACGTGAGGTTTGTCGAACTAGAGATGAGCAAATCTGTAACCTTTCGAATTAATTCAAATTCAGCTCGAAAAACCCATATAATTTCATAAAAATTTTATTTAATTTTCATCATTCAATTAAAATTTTTCTACAAAAACTGCAATTTATTTAATAATTTCAAATACAGCTTTTATCTAGCTATAAATACCTATTTTAATATATTTTACCCACGTAGTCTGCTTAAATATAATTTAAATACTTTTAATAAAGATTAGATGTAATTATACTATATTTTGATTAGTCTGTTACATTAACACACCAGGGGCTCCAAGCTTGATGAATTCTTGTTGGAAATTCAACGTGCAACAAAAAGATTTTGAACCGATACTGTGCAACCCCAATGATTTCCACGGATTTGAGTCGCGTAGTATAGCTTTAGCCATTTTCTTCCGTATATCTGTATTGTTGCAACTTGTACACAATTTTCACATGAGTTTTTTTACACAAATTTTATTTCGAGCAAACGAATACTACTCAAGTCAAACAAGTTCGTTTTAAGTTCACAGTCGTGCTTAGTTACTCTCGGATACATCTTACATTGATGGAAAGAAATCCCAACACCAAGAAAAAAATAAATGATGTTTATAAATGACAGTGCAACAGTTTGTATCACCAGACTGACTTACTAGTTTGCAGTTAGGGTGTGTGAATTAACCTCGAGCATGCTCCTGGAATCAAAGGAAATTGATCACCCCAGACCATTACTCTGGTGCAGGCGTAGTGTGTTTAAGCCACTGAAAGATTGTTTGCAGGCGCTGACCTGACCTTCATCTAATAAATTTGCAACCATTACTGTTGTGTCATAATGTACACCACCGCAAAGCATTTTATCTTGAGAATTTAAGGTCTACAAATCTTTTGACAATTTTAGTTTTTCGACTCTTGAGCCCATGGGCCTCAAACCTTTTACCATTAGGGCCTCCAAGTACCTTAATCCGCCTCTGGGAAGGTATATGTATCAATTTAAGCTAATTAAAAATTTCTAGGAAGTTTTGGAATATTTCTAAATTTAATCTACGACCATTTATTAAAGTAGAAAATCTTTCGAATGTAAGCAAAGAATAAAATTTTAATAATACATTTGCATTTCTTATGCAAAACGTTCTCAGTAAGGGGGTTTCTTGGTAAAAAGAGGAATGCAAAACTAAACGACCGAAGTACGGACAAATGTTTTTTTCTTTTCTTCAAAAACCATGCTAAAAATGAATTATAATCGAGTTTTTTAAAAATTAAATTTACTAATGCATTTGAATTGTGATAAATTTTCTTTAACTTTTCCCCTGATTTCAAGAATACCCATACGTTTGTTCTAGTTATTACAGTTTTCGTTGAAAATGTGTATAAGTATTCTGATGAATTAAACTGTTCAAGAGATTATAAAAGTAATTTTTGATACACTTTTTCTCTGAAAATTTATTATAATTATTTTATATGTTATAAAAATTGATAAACTAACAAAAACACTCTCAAAATGTGATTAATATTATACTCATTTCTCAATCCTTGAATAATTTGATTTTAATATACTTCAAAAATAATAAAGAATATCCCAAGATTTTGGAAGCGATTTTTTTATCTTACACCCCTCAATTAAACAGGAGTTAGAAAAATAAGAAACCTTATTTCACACTCAAGTTCTAACAGAGAATGCTTTTTAATCATTAAGATACAGAAAAAAAATGTTAAAAACGTCACAAGAAAAATTCGTTTTCAAAGTACCAATCTTTTCGAAACCTTCGATAACGCGAATAAAACTCTCATAGGTACTGTGGGTAGGTAGAAAAAAGTGTGAACTAAACGGAGAGAGTTCTTGAAAAACTTCCATCATTTCAAAGTGTATAAAGAGGTATAAGAAAATTTAGAAGACAGTTATTTATTAATTAAAATGCTTGTGCTCACCTTTAAGATTCAATATCAAATAGACCGAACTTGCTTCATGAATAATTGAACATGATTATAAAAATATTTTAACTATTGGCTTTGGTGTTATAAGTAATCTTTTAGTATAATCCTTCTAAAAATATTTTATTTCCGTATGTGTTAAAAAAACGCGAATACCTCAAACAAAAAATATAGTAAAAAGTACGTTTTATATAATAATAACCATTACTATGTGTAACCATTACTCTCAAATTATAAGAAACTTCCATGTTTGTTTTAACTAAAAAAAATAAAGCTCATAGAAAATGTCATGTATTATGAAATGAAGAATAAGTATTTGTGAACAAGAGTTTATCTTGAAACAGCTATTAAATTCTATATGAAAGATGGAAAAGTTGGGTGGCAATATAAAATTCTTGAATAGACTAGGCTATCTCAAAATCCAAAAACTGAAAACTCCAAGACACGAAAAGAACTTAGTAATATTTCAATTGCTGAATCAGCGTCAACTTCTGTGAGAAACTTCGCAACTTCCTGTAAGTACTAAAAAATTCTCTCTGAAAACTACTCATGTCAAGGTTTGTGGCAAAGATCGGTCATTTGCTAAAAATATTTGGAGGGAACACCTCTTTATTTATAGGTAATGTAGAAAAAAGAGAAATTTTTTTCTTTACCATTGAGGAACTGCGATTCAACAAAGCCGAAGGGGAAGAGGATGAGAAACGAAGATTTAGTTCCTTCGTGGGGGGAAAAAATACTAACACATATTTAGGAAACTTCTTTTTGAGAAATGATACAAGCAGGGGATTTTCAGTTAAGAATACGTAGAAGATTTTAAAAAAAAATTGTGGAAAGAATTTTAAAAATTGGTTTCGAAAAAAGTTCGAAAAGATTGATGTAAGATGTTTTGTGGTGGACTTCCTAGAGAAACAAATAAATTGGTTTCGAAGGATTTAAAAAGTTCTTGGAATCTATTTATAAAAAAGCAACTGAGAAAACATATTTTCCAAGTACAAAGTTTTGTTGATCCTAAGTTAATAAACTATCATTTTTAAAGCTCTAAAAAGACATGTTTAAAACCACCAAGAAAGAATTTTAACTCAAGATGTTAATATAAGCCCAAGACAGAATATGCAGTCTCAGAGTAGAGTATCAGAAGTATAGTAGAGTAATTCAGAAAAATATTTGAAAAACCGTAGAATTAAAAAAAAATAATAAGGGACTTGTTAATTTTTAAAAAAAGTTTTTTTTTATGTAATACTTTAATTAAAAAAAATAATGCAATGAAATAACATAAATTAAATGAACTTCATGTGAAAATTTTAAATAAACGATAGTTAAATAATTATTATTAGTAATTAATATTTTTAGTGATAATCTAATAGTATTAATGTAATTCCTTTTCCTCACAAAGTAAATTTTTCCATATGTAACCTTCCTCAAATGTTCTATTTCGAACGATTATCCTTTTACCGAGGACAACCGGTAAAACCGAACTGACCTTTAATGGGATAACTCTAAAGAAACTGGTTTCTTTGTTTCTCTCACTGAAGCTCAATAAATGAAAAAAATAAATAATTTTTTAGATTTAAGGCATAAAAACTTCAGAAAATGATTTTGTTTTTTCGCAATGAACTGGTTACGCGGTATTTAAATCTTTAATTTATTCAAATAACTTAGTTTATAACTTTACATGAATCTCGGACCTTCTCTAATTTTGATTTATGCTGAGAATACATGTGTAGAATACTAAGTTACGATATTTTATGTCCTATTAAATAAACCAGTGGTCTTCAAACTTTTTCGACTGACGAAACCCTTAGAATAAGGTGTTTTGGGCGAACCCTATTCCACACGCCCATACTTAGAAAAATATATCTTAAATTAATATTTAAATATTACTAATATTAATTCATGATCAAAGTGTCACTGATCTATGCATTATATTTAGTAAGTGATATATGTGCTTGCATTTTTTTTTATGTATTCTGTCGAAGTCTGTCTATTGAAATCATATGCAGTAGCATTTCCTATCCTACGCGTTTAATTTGTTTACGCACTTTATTTTTGCAGCCACTCCACATTGAGAAATATTTTCACAGAAACATAATGTTCTGAACGGCATTAAATAGTTTATAACTGTGTGAGAAATCCTGTGTATTTTGCATGAATTTTCAATCTAAAATTTAGGAGCTGTTTTAGCTTTAATTTAGATTGTAATGTCGAATCTGTTGATTTATTGATATATATATAAGTTGTTTCCTTTTCTACATTATAGGTGATCTAACCCATAAATGATGTATTTTCCATTGGAAAACTATTCAGTTTTGCAAAGCATTGTACTAATGAGAATAAAATTAATTCGTGAAACCCTGGATAGTAAACAATAGAATATTCACAATCTACATACATAGGAAAAACATTTTTAATACTCTTTTATGATATTGTAATAAAAGTCCAAGAATATTACAAAATAAAGTTACAATGTATAAATAAAATTTTCGGTTTTATTGACTGTGATGAGCTTTAGATACTTTTGGTTATGCGAACTTCATATCAAATGTGAATCCATTTTGCATACTTTTATATTTTTCTTTCCGATTTTTTATTGTGACTCGTGAAACTCAAGGTTCCGTGGAACGCAGTTTGAAGACCACTGAGATAAGCGATGGGATTTATGCATTTAACAAGTGCCTTAAAAATTTTGGTGTATTGCTTAAAAATAATACGTAATGTGTTATAAAACAGTTTTACAGGACTATATTTGGTATTTGTAGCACAATAAGCTTCTATTGAGATTTAAACATTTACCCTAGAAGTGATGATACGAAGAACATGGACAATATATTTCCGTATGGTAGTACTATAGTAAATGTGATCATTCCAAGAGTAGATAAGAGGTAAACACCAAGAGTTGTTTCTCTGGAAAAAGAAAGCATTCATGTATTAGCTAAATACGCCAAATGGTGTAAAATAATTCGAGATTCAGTATAAAGATATCGCTTACTTGAATCGGTGGGTTTTGTCTAGTAATATGCCACATACAACGGATCCAACCATTCCTGATATAACGATTGTAAGTCCCATCAGGCCAGCGCTCTCTTCTGCTCCCTATGATGAAAATATTTAAGAATAAAATTGCTTGTGTTCCTCAAATTAAATGATTTTTATAGTGAATTAACATGATTTATATATCAGAAAATAAGCAACATATTTTGTGTTTAGGATATATTTGTGTAATAATAGTATTGTGTTCTTTAAATACACAGAATTATATCGTATACATACATTTTTAAAAATATATCAAATGCATATGCATTTACTTATCGTTATCTCGCTGGCTATCAACATTTTATGCAGTAAAAAATAGGAAATACGTTAAAAATATATTAAAATTAAACAACATTATTCAACTGTATATAACCCAATTTTTCTACTTTAGGCTGTTTGTATTGCAATGATTTTTAAACATAAACGTTTTTAAAATGGTATTTTATAATATAATCATGTTTGCGTTGAAATTATATTAAAAATGATTTGAATTTCCAATTAAATAATAAGAATGTTAATAGGTATGATTAAGCTTTCCATTTTCATGTAAATACATGATACATCTCAATTATTGAAAAAGAAGAACATTTTAAATTTTAATTAATTACGAGCTATATAATAAATACGCGTAGCTTTTAGTAAAAAACTACCTTTAATGTAAAACCTTCCGATTCTTTCTGTGAAGACTTCATTATATATATATATATATATATATATATATATATGTATACATATATATAGATAAATATATATAATGAACTAGACTTTTCTTAATTTTCTTAAAAATAACATTAGAAGGAAACTTCACTACATTTAATTTTAAATGTTTCACAAAACTTAATATGGGGTCGACGAATAAAGGTTGCCTAAAAATATTCTGGAAATCGAAACTAATGCGCATAATTGATAGAATCCATGAATTCAGATTTTCACGGTTATAATTCCATATTTATGAAATCAAAAAGGGATTTATGTGGAATTACTCAAATCTTATTTTATAAATTAAATTAAAATGTATCGCTCACCTTGTTATAATGCAAAATCATTTGATTTAAAAATGTAGAAATAGCATAAAAAACTCCCACATTGATACCTGTCAAAGAAAAAGTAGAAATCAGTTTGGAAGAGAACCCATGAGTGACGAATCGGACAGAATGTGCAAAATTGCAGAACAAATTATAAAAATAAACTGATAATTTTAATCTTTGATTCTTGATTAGAGCATAGATTCATTAAAAATAATATATGCTTTTCTAAACAATACAAATTATATCTTTCGCTTATTAGACTAAAATATCTTGCAAAAAGAAGCTTTACATAATAGTTTCTACTCGTATACATATGCAAATTACATTTACTTCATTCGTGATGACGTTTAAAAAAGGTTTTGAGATAACCCGTCTTAGTTTAAATGTGATTGAGGCAAAAGGCAATTATTTTTTCGAAAGATTTTTCATTTCAATTCTGTTGACGCCTGTTTTATATATTACAAAAAAAAAAAAGGCGAAATAATTACTACTGTAAAGAAATTGTACCGTATTTTAACATAGCATATGTCACAAAATAAAACGAAAAATCAAGATTTCTTCAATAAATCTTCAAAAAAAAAAAGTAAGCAGTAATGTTACGGGTTAAGTAATTTCAGAATATTATCATGTATATCTTTCAGATTTACATTTTTTATTTAATAGGAAGATATGAGAATTTTTCCCTCCCCTTTAGTTCCAAGCCAAAAATTGTGGAGGTGGAGATAGGTGGTGTCGCCATCTATCGTTAAGAAGTCCAACCTGTCTCACAGGCAATGGCAACTTTCATTCCTTCCCTGCGGGAAGGACACGACAACAACAACAATAATAGGAAGATATCCTCAAACTGAAATTGTTGTAAATTTTACTTAATGCTTATTTTTTGAACGGATTGCAGTATTCTATTTATTGCAAAAAAAAATCCTTCATATTTTCTTTAAAAACCATACAAATATTTTATTCTTACAAATGCTGATGTTTGAAGTGGGCTTATTTGTAAATAGAGCAACTATTTATATTTATTGCTCATAATTGGAGGGGGGAAAAGAGAAAGAATTAAATTCATCTATTATGCACAGAAAAATTCTTCGATTTATAAATATTTTGCGAAATATACTGCAAAAAAAAAAGAATTATGTATAAATTGGTTCATTAAATTTACACAGGTGCGCCAAAATAGCCAACTCCCTAAAAAATTATTTTATGGTACTATGAGTATGATATATTTACATCATATTTTGCAACTAAAAGTATTAGTTGCTCTTTTAATTCATTTGATTATTGTTCAAAAATTTATTAACAATTCTTTAAATTATGTACTTGGAATATCTAGTAAAATATTCCTTATCGACTAAAAGAATTACAAAGAATTGTTTAACATTATTTAAATACACCAGAAACCTGATAAGGGGTTGTGGTATTTATCATTTCAGACTCTGCTTGACATTGAGTTTTCAATGGTTTTGAAAAATGTCCTTTCCAGCTATTTTTCAAAAGTTCATTTCAGACTATTCTTTTAAAAATTACAGTTCATAAATTATAAATTATGTTTTATATAAATCTTATAATTATATATCTATAATTTATGTTTATAATTTATAAAATAACAGCCTGAAAATTCATTTCTAAAGGACAAGATAAAGAAATCCAAGTTCCATAAAATTGTAAATTTGTAATTGTTCCATAAATTTCCGACATGTGTAAAAAATGTTCTATTTCAAACCAAGAACTATCTCTTATGTTATTCTAGAACTCTCCCAAAATATTTATCTTATCTAGTGTTCAGAATTAAAAACGTGTTTCGATATTTTTTTAAGCAAGAAAATAGTTACAAATCATTTATGGCTAAAATGAAAGTAAAGTTTTCTCGTGTTTTTATAAATTAAAAAGAGAAATATGGTTAAAAACATTCATTTAAATGTATTATCTTATTTTTTTCTTATTAACAAATTGAGTTCTATTTCTTTCTATAACTTTTGTTATTTTTCCGAAGAAAGGGGGAAAAAATGTTAAATTATGAAAATAATTGATACTATAACTAGAGCTTAACTTTGAACAGCAGCAATCATAAAAGAATTTCTTGCAATATTTCAATTTAAATAATGCAGATGTCAGCATAGAATTAATCACAAAGGAATTAAAGCTTCCAATTAATAATGTAAGCGAGTAATCATTGACATATTTCAAACGTTTATTTAAAAATAACCAGTGACATATGCGAGTTCAAAATATTAGTCCCGTTAATTTTTTTTGAAAAGTACAAATGTTTTTCGAGTTTAGGGCTCATGCATGATTGACATAGAAGCCTGAAAACATAAATCCTATGTGCAGTCATGATATCCTGTAATCTACGCAGGTTTCCAAAAGTTTTTTTTAAAAAAAAAAAGTTTTTGTAACTAACTTCTGAAATTACGTGATTAATTGTAGAAAAAATTAAGTCATAATCTATTTAGTGTAGAGATACCTTTTAATATGCATTACTCATTATACATTTATTTTACTTTTAAATATCTTAACGATTTACGTATTAAATAATAGCAGTTTTTCCCAAAAGATTCCTTTATTTGGCAAAAAATTATAAATGGAATAATTTTAATATTTTTCAAAACTTGAAATTTAAAAAGAATATGTCCTCTCCCAGCCATAATGCATAATAGGTATCGGTTTGCAGTTTATAATATTAAGTTGTAGAACACATGAACCGGTATGGAAGGCCATAGACATATTTCCTGTTACAGTTCATAACCTCTTGTAGGGTTAGGATTAATCTCTACGATTGTTGAGACAAGAAAGTCCAAGAATCACCTATGGAACTAAAGTCAAGCTAAAGAAATGGCTTCTCCATTCACCTAAGGCTTTGGTGAAGAAAGCATATTTCTATAAGCACAGCTTTCTATGTAGCCAAGGATGATCGTCCATCAGAACAAGATTATCACTTTAAGATTATCAGCACATTAACATGTTGATCAAAAATTTTGTCTCGATATCTTTGACCCTTCAGTGCCTCCACTTAACAAACTCAAATCTGTGTAGCCTTCCAAATAGATTTCAAGCTACATCCTTTCCCCACCTCCTCTATAAGCATGTCTTTCAACAATGCTGGATTCATAGTGACTGGATCCTTAATCCTTCCAAATAAGAGAGAGAGAACACGGCCAAAATCCCTTTCTAAAGTAAAACCTAGACTCAAATTGTGCAAAATGTACAAACTGCTTTCATCTCTTGCTCAACAGACATGCTCTCTTGCTTAAACTAATAGATCCTTCTTTGTATTCGGCTTAATGGGACACATCTAATCGATTATCAAAACTATTATCAAGAGTAGTTATAACCACGGACGTGTTAAGGTATGCGCTAACTGGGCCCAGAGCCTCGTCCTAAGTGGGGGGCCTCGTTTCGTTCTCGACTTTGTCTTAATAAGATCCTGATCCGCGGATAATTTTAATGGTCAAATATTATTTCCGTACATATTCTCTGAAAAACAGAACTTAAAACTGCATGCCACCTGGCAAAAATGGCAAGACTGCATTATAATGTGATGACCGTTGTCCATACCTTGGTCTAGGCCTGATACCATAAACAATCATTCAACTCATTTAGCCGATATGAGGCCATCGGTCGAGCCGATTTGTGTCTAGGTTTCTGAGATTGTGAGTATATACATTTATTTGTATAAAACTACCATCTGAACGAATATTTGACAATGCATGCTATATACTGTCTACTTTTAAAGATCTCAGATAGGGCCAACTTTTGCATAAGGGCCCAGAGCCTCAAAAAATCTTAAGATTTCTCTCGGTCCAGGGCTTCAAAGAGTCTTAAGAGGTCCCTGGTTATAAACCGAGGCTGACCTGAAACAGACTTTCCGGAAACTGATTTTTTAGATTCAAATTGATTTCAAGGTTGTGTTGGACCAAACTGTGAGAGATATTAAAAAGTCTAGCACTATGAACTTGGGATAGACCCATTTTCAATCTTCTGTGATTGTCCTCCATTTTAAAAGAATCAGGTAAACGAGTTCTACTTGAATTATTAAAATATCTTGACGCTAAAAGTTTTGAGATAAGACAATTTTTTTTTTTGAAAAATAACGAAGTTTCAAAAGGCTATTTTTAAGGAAATTTATTCTATAGATATTAAGTCAACTTTTTAATAGACAGAGCAATAGAAAAAAAGCTTTTAGTTTTCATTGTTATAACACGATGTATAAGATTTATTAAAAATTCCTTTTACTAAATTTATTAAGGATATTTCAGAAGTATGATCTGAAACCTTACTCTAATTAGAAAGTACCTTAACTCTAGCTCTATTGTATATAATCAGTTACAAAGGATAATATCTAATATTGCATAGATACGGTATGAAGTTCAAAGAGGCAAATATTAACACTGAAATGAGACAATAAACTATAGTATTTATATATATAAGAGATTTAAAATTAATTAAATTTGTGCTTCTGTCATCCTGCTCCATTTTGATAATTATATTTAAACATGTCATGTATTGTTAAGTTACTTCTTTTTACTTCATTTCTTAAATTATTACAGATTTCCATTACGCATATCCCCTCCTTCACTCATTAAGAAAGTCTCCTTTTCTACCCAAATATATAGAGCCAAATGGAGAAAAACATTGACCCCTTAATTCATATTCTTAAGCCTTAACATGCTAGTTGAAATGCTGGATTCAGTTTCTTTTCTTTTCCATTGTAAGACTGTTCATAATCTTGGAAAGTAAATAAATTTTATTAATTTGTTTACTCCATTATTGGTTAAGATTTTTTCTGTCGGCTATTTAGTTTATATATGTATGAATAAAATAAGTGATACAGAAGAATATCCTATTAAGATTGGAGAATAACAGAATTTCCAAGAATCTGAGATAGTGAGCAATTAAAACTAAAAAAACTGAAATAGTCATTGGACTAAAATGGATAGCTATTATGATTTCTAAAGCTGTCACTGGTTTACGAACAGTGAAATAGGATTAAGCATTGCTTTATGGATCCAAACTTAACCGTCAGCAGAAATTCTCGTCATAACAGAAAAACAGAACCTTATGTAAAATCAGGTCAAAATCTATCTACACGTACGAGGAACACAAAACAATAAAAATAAAATGAATGTATGAATATTGTGAAAATAGGTTTTTCACAATATATATATATATATATATATACATGCTTGCACGCATACAGATAGAATGAAATTAGGAGCTAATTCTTGATATGCTTTAAAAAGTTCATTACTGCTAAAACTACAGACTTATTGTCCATATTTTATTTTTTGAAATGTTTTCTTAGACCATGTGCGTGTGTTTTTCCCCACTAAGTATATTTAAAATAAATATCTTTTGACACTTAGAAGATTTAAAAAAATGAATCACAAGTGTTCGAAAAGGCTCTTACAAGACATGGCTTTGTAATAGCTTAAAATATACTACAATTATATTTCTTCAGTTAGAATTCTCAAAAAGTTCAGAGACACGTGTAAGTTCAGGATTCAACATGTGCAGTATTTACTGGGATCTTTTCATCGAAGTTGCAGACTTCGCAACTGTGTGACCTCAGAGTTACTTCAAGTTTCCCCCTTTCCGTGGGCTAAAAATACGAAGAAACATCGTTGTGCAAGTCGGAGACCCTACTACGAGAAGTGAGAAAAAAGCACGCTTTCCAAGAAACGCGTTTTCATTCTCTGCCTGAACTCATGATTCAGTTTGAGTTCCTACGTCTCATCGTAAAAGCTGACGCACACGGCCATGAATCTTTCGCAGAACCTCAAGTTCAATCTTTCTCGAAATTGTCTTTTTTAAAAAAAATTGTTTTTAAAAAAATATTGTATTCAATTCATCGAGACAGGGCTGATCTTGTTTTTTAAAGAAAAGTTCTTCAATACATTATAAATTCAACCAAGTTAGCTTTATTACTGAGCTTACTTATGTCGGCGTTAAGAAGAGAAACAGGAAATAAAAAAATTTCAACATATAAATTTTATTTTTTAAGTTGTTTTTTTAAAATATGACTCAATCCTTAGCAAAAGTCTTGCTAAAAAAATAAGATCTAGTATTTAAAGTAAAAGTTAGCAGTTATTAAACTGTATTTAAAAGTACACATAATCCATAAAAAAGCTAACTCTAATTAAAGGGGATGCAATAGAATATAACTACAGTCGACTCTCGATAATTCGAAGTTGGTGGGACGAATGAAAAACTTCGAATTATCAAGAGGATAGAAAAAAACTCCCAGAATACACAAAGATAATTTTTTTTCTAATACATTTAAATTTTAAACTATGAAATAAAACAACAATTTTTTGTACATTTGTATAAAATAATTTTAAAGTATTTTTAAAAAGGTACATTTTATACAATATAGGTAAATACTAAACGGAAGTTAAAAGTTCTATCCTAAAAGGAATATTTTCAATACATTCAAACGCAATCCTACGCATCTCCTCTTAACAATAGTGGGCCATACTTTCTTAACACATGTGTAGCAATGCCATGTGGTAAGCGAAAGATATGGATGATTGACAACATGTGCGGTTGGCTTATTGTTCACTCGAAGAAGGAAAGGAATAAAAGTGTATTTTCGCCTGATGAACCGGAAAACACTAAGAAGGGATAGCAAACAGATGCTCATTAAAGGGGTTACGTTAGAGGGGAGACACGTAGAGACAATACAACACAAAACTTGTTAACTCCAACCTGTTTGCTACAGGACTGTACATTATAGTGAGTGTTTGAATGGTTGAGAGTTTTATAAGAAAACTTCGAATTATTCCGTGCTGTAGTCTGGCCAGACACAGATTTTACTTCGAATTATTGAGTGTACCCAAAAGTATTGTTTTAGTTCGATGGATGACAACGGGAGGTCACATAGAGCTCATCTGGTCGAGGAATTTCTGGAAAGTAAAGATATTCGCCGAATGGATTGACCAGGTAGATAGCCAGGCCTCAACTCTACAAAGAAGGCCTGGGACACACTCTGGAGAGGACAATTGCAACTCGCAACCCTTCTCTGAGAACCATCCAGCGTTGCTGAACGAGTAGGACCAATTGCCACATAAATTCGTACCCCTACCCCCTTCATTTCCAGTTTAAAATCCCGGGACGAGACCTGTATATCTGTAAGAGGGAACCACACCTCTCTTATTACCTATTTTTTTGTTCCCTTCTGCAACCGTTGTTTCATTCCTTCCAATTACGATGAGCGTAACGCACGATCTAGCGTGTATATTATAACTGTTGAAAAGTAACTTTTTTGTATTATATCAACCCTATGTATAAATCACATTTCATTAAAATCTGTTCAATAATTCTAGAGATAATCAACCAAATCTGAAAATTCTCTTACTTTTGAACTCTAGTGTACATATTATGAAAATAAAAAACATTGAAGATTATAAATAACTAGACTTGATAATTGATAAACGTAAAATGTTACTCTTACCATAAGTTACCAATAACAACATATAATGCAAGTTTTTGCAAAGTTTCCAAATGGAGGTCCAATAACTGCTACGGGAGTCGTTAGTGAGGATAGCTGCTTGAGCTCTGCTAGGAGGATGAGGAGGTTTCTCTTTAAAAACTGAAATAATATCAAGAAAACCATTTCGTTCATTAAGTAAACCATCAATACTAACTGTTCTGCTAGAAAGATGTTTAATTAGTTAGAGTATGATTATAAAGCATGATATTACTCACAGAAAACAATGGAAAGAAAGATGACACTTGTTATGGCAGCGATGCTGTAGAATAGAATGCTAAGACCTCTTTTTACATCATCTTTATTAGGTGAACTAGGAACAATTTGAGGAGGAAGCAAGAACCCCAATGCAATTCCTAACTAAGACAATGTAAGCATATTAGTACATTTAATTTTTAACTTCAAAATATTAATTAAGAAACGTATTTCGAACAATGGATCCAAACATTTATTAACTAATTCTAATATTTTTAATTAGTAATCTTTAGAACTTCAAAATTGTTTACAAATATGTTTTTACTTGATCCATAATAGCTTCATATATTTACTGTTAAGTATACTAGTGATATAGATGTAGACAAAGTATAAATGAGTGCTTATCAATGTCGCACTCTGTAATTGGTAGATATAGATTGAAATAAGCCTATAGCTTACAGGATGTCCCCAAATACCGTGTACAAACTTGGAGGGGAGTTAGAGATCATCCTGAGGAGCCATAATTTCATAGGAAAGCGTGGGTGGAAAGCGATAGGTAACGCTGTAAGCGAGCAAGCAAGGTCGAGCACAGTGTGGTTTCCTCATTTCAGACACGGACTGCGTGTGATGAACGTGAATCATTATACGAAACTCGAGTCGGCGGACATTCATTTCATTTACGGCGTAGTCAAAGGAAATAAACGTGCTGCTGTTTGGTTCTATGGGGAAAGATATACAACGAGGGGGCAACCGAATTCAGTCGAGTGTATCAGAACCTCGCGGAACAGGGATCTTTCAGAACCTCGATTGAAGGTACTGGGTTGCAGTGAGCAGCACGAACGCCTATATTCGAAGAGGGCGTGTTGCATGCTGTGGACCGTAATCCCGGGACCAGTGTATGGACTTTTGCCGTTGCAACCGGAAGATCTCAAACAACTGTCCATCGTTGAATGCAGGGTGAAGCCTTACATCTGTTTCATGTACAAAGAGTGCAGTTATTACAGACAGATGATCATCCACGACGTGTCACTTTTTCACAGTGGTTTATAAACCAAAGTGCGGCAGACATGCACTTTTCCTATTTCGTTGTTCTGTGCTAAAGCAATCCTTTCACGTGAATGGCTGTTCAATGCGCACAACCCTTCTACATGATGTTGTTGGATATGAAAATCTCGTCTTGTGAAGAAGACGTGATATATGAAATGGATCTGAAGAGAGGATTAGGTAGGTTTACCCGTGAAGTGTCAGTGGGTGTTAGTAAAAGGATTAGTGAAGATTATGAAGTGTGTATGATATTTATATTTCTTTAAGATTATTATAGGTAAATCGCTCCACGAGTATAAGTAATTTTGATATGTTGATAAAGAATAAAAACGAATTAAAACTCTTATGACCTCATATGCATCCGATCCATTTTTATTTAAGAGTTCAAATGAGTTTAATTCACCACAAGAGGGGATTAAAGTCAGAATAAATAATGTCCTAAAATTAAAAAGCAGTTTGTTTAGTTTATCTATAATGGATCGCGATACTGTAAATTAAAATACTCATAACAATAATGAAAATGCAGAAATATATTACAAATCAAATACAGACCGAAAATAGAACAAAAAATAAATAGTATCACTCAATAAAATAAATGGCAAATAGTAAGATGAAATAAATAGTTTTTACTATGCTATCCTTCCCATTATCCAAACTATCACACAAGAATCAACCAGAATTCGAATTCCTAAAAAAGTTGTGTAACCAAGGTCATCATAAGACTTCTTAAGGCCCTGGGTTCCATACAAAAGCAGGGGCCAGCTGCAACCCTTACAAGTAGACAGTACACGTTGCCAAATACTTAAACATACGCGGTAAGCTGTAACACATAATTGTGCGTGACTCACAATCTCAAAAACATAGGCACAAACCAACTGCCACCTTTCGATAAAATGAGTAATGATGGTGTATAATGTTAGGCCTAGGCTTAACATGGACGACAGTCATCACATAATGCACTCTTACCACTGTTGCCAATTGGCGTTTAGTTCGAAATTCCCAAATTTTTGGAGAATATGTCAGGTAATAACATTCGACTGAGAAGATCATTTAGATCATGATTTTATTGAGGTTGAGTCGGGAACGAGACAAGGCCCTTTTTCAAAGCTGAGGCCCTGGGCTAGGGCCCAGTTGGCCCATGCCTTAAGACGTCTCTGTGTGTAACAGATATAGGTTGATTGATTAATTACTTCTTAAGGGTATCCGACTACCCTAAAATTGTGAATTTTTCCAAAAATTGACAATTTTCTTTATGATTTTATTTTATAGAACACCTTATTATCTTTATAAAATTCCAAATTTATTATTTTCCGTTCAGTAGAACAAAAACTGCAAGTGTTTTAGCAAGGGCAGATGCCATTACTTCAAGCAAGATGTCATACTTTAAAACGCGTTTTATTCAGAATGTGTTTTTTTTGTTGAAAATGCTCAAACGGGGACAGCCAATTAATCAAAAAGATTTGAAAATAATTAACTGAAATTTTTTGTGTATGTTCTGTATATTGGTAGAAGTGTTTTAACCTTCAGATTTATTAATCACTGTTTTATTACAAAATGTACAGTTCATTATGTGAATATAATCACTGTTTCTTTTAGCAAATTTCATATAACAACTAAGATAAAGTGCTTTAGTTTTTGTAAAACTTAAAATATTTCTTATCCTGAGGTCACTTCAAAATAGAATAACATAGCAACACATCAAAATTGAAAATTTGTTCATAAACTTTTGGTACATAATGGACCGCGTTTATGTTATTTTTTGTCAATTTTTACCCATTTTAGTAATAATAATTTCTCTCATCTTAATTTTAGCATATTTTTCATAAAATGTCTAAATAAATCTAAAAACAAAAAAATCCCCGTATCTCCATTTTTTAAAAAAAAAAGTTGTCGCAACCAGTCGAATACCTTAATGTCGTACTTTGAAACTACTCGATGGCTATTAGCGAAGGACTTCATTATTTTAAACTAGGGTCTAGTAATTAGGCGACATCATTTGACACCTCATTCTTCAAACCAATACGAAGATTTTGACGAGAAGACTCGACAGATTTCTCTACACGGCGGATGTAATAGATATGGGAGAATTTTCTACTGAAATATGATACATATATGGTTGGGAAATTTTGTTTACAATCAAATCTATTTTTGTATTTCTTCACTTTCTGTGTGTAAGCAATCAGATATCTACATTATCATTACAGCTTAAATGTTTAGTTGTTTCAAGTACCTACACTATCACCACAATGCTTAAAACCAAATATACACCGTTTGCTTACAGAATAGAATTATTGAATTTTTTTCCAATAACTTAAAATATAATGTATTGAATGTTTAAACGGCGAAAAAAATATGCTATGAAATGTTATTCATCGACTGAATGGAAATAATGAGCAAATTTTTGCAGAAGTTTTCTTAAATAATTTATTATTGGAAAGATACTTATGACATTTCTCATTTTTGATTTGGTATTTGAGTAGTGTTTGTTTTGACTGGCAACTTGACTTTTGTTGGAATTAAACTTCTTTTTTAACTAGCAAGATGGTGTCATTCACACATATTTTATATCATTTGATCTAGTTTAAAGGTCACATTCGGCTCTTTGTATAGAAAGTTGCGGCTTTTTAGTCCTCTGCCTCTATATGCATTGTTAAAAAATAATTCTGATTTCTAAAAATAGTTCCCCTTTCTCTTTTTCCTTTATAATTTAGTGAAGAAAATTAACTGTATTACATATATATTTAAGTATTTGAATAACTTAAAATAGTTATTTCTGATTTTTGCGAAACAGGTCCACTACCGCCTATGATGCTACTACAGTGCAGCGCTGCTGATTACTCTATTAAGGTTGAATTACTCCTGTGAAAGGCTACGTTGTGACGACATTGGTATACTCGTTGGTGTGAGCCTTGATAGGTCACAGTAAGTGTAAGAGAAAATCTGTTGGAGTGTGTTGAAGCATGTAGAAATGTCTCTCTAGCGTTTGTGAAGCTTCTTAGCATTTTGAGATTATCTTAGTTTCCTTTTTGGTGTCTCTTTGAAGGTGGAAAACGTCACACTTACAAAAGTGACACGTGATGCAGAATCACTTTTGTTTGGACGTAGCTGGGAATATTATTCCTCTATTGGTCCTAAGTCCTCCACACGAGATGGACTTTGATGCCGGAGATTAACGTGGGAACTGCGTCGGTCACCTCTGTCGGCTGGATAAGGGGAGATCAAACTTACAGGGGAGGTTATGTCTCAGAACCCAAGTTTCGTAGTGTCCGGTCTTGGATATTTTCCCTCGCAAAACTCCATGACCGTTGTTGAGGCGTCCCTAGTTCCCTAACAAGAAATGGGTCCTTTGGTGAAGACCACCGCAAGATTGTTATGGCTGTATTATAAATTATCTTTCATTAACAAAGCTTACTGAGAATCAGTGAAAATATTACAAGTTTTTCCAAAGCTGTAATAAGTTCAATTTATTGGTGCCACCATGGGAAAACATATCTTATAGTGATTTTCAGCAACATTTACTTAGTTACATAAATGAGTTCGACAGTCCACATGATTTTGAACAAGAGATACACTTAACCTTCAACAGAAGTGACAAAGACATATTCCGTATTTTATGACAAACTTTAAGGTTAATTAAAAGAGTTTTGAAATAACTTTTGTATGCAAAGAACAACCAAAATCCAATTTTAACTATTAATGTAAACGTAAATTTCGAGAATAAAGCACTTATTGTGTATTATTGGTACAGAATTTCTTTCACGAAGCTTGAAATTTAAATGTGCAACACTATGAAGTTTTTTATCCTAATGGGGCTGTGCATTGGCATTTTAGTCTTTGCAGACCTAGTACATTCCCTAAGAGCTGGTATCACTTTTTAGCGCGGCACCACATAGGCGATACCAATTACCGCAAGTAATTTTGACACCCAGTTTCTTCCCCAGAGGGAGGCACCTGAGCTCTTGACGATGCAAACCTGTACTAGGATTTAGTTTTGCCAACAGCATCCAAGCCCAGCAGACACTCTAGGTATCTTTAACATGCCGTATAGTCATACAACATGGCCACTGTCAATTTTCTGTATCATGAAAATCCACCGACTTGGACCGGGGCTGAACCCGTAACCTCAGGTGCAGAAAGTCAGCAACAAACCAACCATGCCACCCAGCTGGCACACTATGAAACTTTCACAATGTTTGCTCTTGCATTGAGCCACAAAAATAAAAATATCTTCCATGGTTCTTAGTTTTTGTAGAAATGTAAAATATTACTTTGGATAAAATTGTATTCAAATATAATAAAAAATATCGATTGAAGCATGAGAATCATGATTGCGACCGCTACCACAGCCCTCCCCTCTCTATCGCAAACGTTATGCATATAAATAGTTTATGCTCTTTTATAGGATCTTTGATAATTTGTCTTGTTTCTCTTACAAATTGGCTCTTCTATTTCAAAAGTTTTCGAACCTCTGATCTAGACGACACTAACTGTTTTTCACTATTAGATATGCAGAGTTATCAGGAATGAATGACCCGATTACAAAATTTAATAATTTCCAGATGAATAAACAGATAAAGATAATTAACCTGTCATTTTAAAGATACAACATGGTATTTTTTCATACGTAACGTTTCTTGACGTAAAATAAATAAGAGTTGATTGAAAAAAATTATCGTTTTGCATAGCTTCATCCATGTAAAGGCAGTAATTTAGACGTTGCAACTCGTCACTATGGCGCAATGCTTGCACGGTTTTCAATTTTTTCGGCTAGAAATGTATTTTCCCCCCTCAAAACAGTCCATATGGTAAATTGAGGTAACAAATTCACGACTAGCACGAACCGTCGATTTCTTTGGACTGCGTGTAAGTCCATCTCACACTCTTTTAACATTCTCTGGAGAACAACATGGTCACCCTGGACTTTTGTCTTGACAGAATCATCCAGTTTCCTGGAAAAGTTTATAGCTTCTTATTATACTGTTAGATGTTGGTGCATTTCTATGGTACTTCCTCCAAAATTAACGTTGAAACATGATTACTGACCGACTTTTTGCAAACGAGAGCACACAAAACGTCTTTTCTCGCTGCGACTCCATTTCCACTTCTGTTTAGAATTTCAAAAACATCTTGATTACAACATTGCTTCCACTTATTGGTCAAAAACAATGCTACAAACTCAAAATTTCCTGTTTTTTCCTCACAATTCTATGTTAATGAATGAGTTATTATATGCAATATGCTATGAAATGAGCACAAAGGCACTCATTTCATAACATATTACATATAATATACGTTTTAAACTGACTGACTCCCCTTTTTGTGTTTTGTGTGCTTCTGAACAAGTCTCATGGACGCTGCTCATCTTGACGTGAGCTCTACACTTAAGAGTTTGGACTATATTGTAAAAAATATTATAAAGCTCGTTGCCTAATGACCTGATGGTCAATGGCCAGTCATTTGATAAATAAATAATATGTTAATGGTCATTTTCTGCTCATTCATTTGAGAGTTATTAAAATTTGGAATGTGGTCAGTCATTCCTGATAACCTTGTATTCTGAAATTTTTACACTTAAAAGTTGAAGCAACAATTTACTGAAATTATATTTACTGAATTTACATTTTATTGAATATTAGAAAGGCAATATATTTATTTCTCTTCAGATCTTCAGGTTTTTAAGCCATTTCTTTAATTAATAAAAATGAGAATTTCAAAGTTTTTCAGTTTTTTGCAGATTATTTAAATAAATGGCAGAAACGTTAATTTTATCCGAGAAACACCGGGAATGTATTTGAATTATTTTTGACTTAGTCATGTGCAGTTGGACCTCTATTTTACAGATTTCTATTTTGAGAACTTTTTCCAAGAACCAAGCACATTTTACTATGTTCTTCGTAAAATAACCTCCAAAAAACGAAGTGAATTTCCTATTTAACGAACTTTTTCTCTTGTGGTTCAATTTTTTTCTCTCTCCCTATTTCAAAAAATATTTTAGAATATTTCAAATTATTCTCACTTTTAACACATTTTATGGGGATCAATTGCCTTGAATTGGTTTTACCATATATTTAAGCAATAAACCTAGAGCTAAATAAAAACTCAAATTTAATGGATTTTATCAATAATTAAATTTAAAGATGCATGCGTTAATGTATCCTGAAATTTACTGGTTACAAAATAATGTATGTTTAAATTACTTGAAGGCTTAAAATTAGATAATTGTGTGTATCATTAAAATTCATTACTTTTAATACAAAATTATCTTTTAAAGTTCAAAATACAGTGTATTCCTGGAAGATGGAATACACTGGACGACCCCCCCCCCCTTGTTTTCCGTGCAGATTTCTATTTGATGGGTAAAATTTATAAAATAAATGGATATTAATTTATAAAAAAGTGTGTGGGAGGGATAATTCCTTTTGATAATATATAGTGTTTATGAATTTAAAATTTGTTTTATGTCGTTTCTAAAGTCCATTAAAAGGGGAATCTCGATTAAAAATTTTTTCCTCATAACGCGATTTTCCCCCCGGGATTCAGCGATTTCATTAAATAGAGGTCCGATCGTATTTATCTCTAAAATTCTATTTTCAGCTTCCAGAACTCTTTCTTCACAAGAATTAAAAACACCTTTTGTGTATTATCAAAAACAAGAAGAATGCAACTATCTGACTCATCTTGATTTCAACAGAGAACTTTCTATTGCTGGCAGAGCAATGGACGAAAAGAAAAACATCTCTACGATGCGTTTTGCTATTAAAGAAAAGGTAGATAAAATGGTGACGCTCTCACGTCTATTCTGGTCTATTTTCCTGCCTATTGTGGTGGTTACGAAACTAGGAAGGATGACGGAGCTATTCCCAGTCATCTTCACTCCCTAGTCTGCGTCGAACTCTGTGAAGAACTATTTTGGTCCCAGCCTTCATTTGGAAGATTTACGTACAACTCAAGTCAACGCTTTTGATTTTTTTAACGTCTTAATAGTAAAGAAGAGAAAGATTGCTAGAAAATCGAATCACTGAGTGTGAAACCATATTCACTCTTCAGATTTTTGTGAATGATTAATTTCCATTTTAAGAATTTATTTCTCTATGGAGTCATTCTAGTTCGTGGAATGGTTTTCAATACATAAACAACCACTGAAGTGTATAATTCAATTATTTCATAGAATACCTAGGTATTTCATGAAATAAATAGACAAGTCAGTTTAAGTATATAATAATGAAAAATTTCATACTTTACCAAGTTATTCTATGAAATAACTAATGATAGACCATTAAAATGAAAAATAAACAATTTGTAAGTTATTTTATAAATTAATTAATCTCGATCTAAAATCTCTCGAAAGATGCATTTTCTCCCTATTGTGAACGATTAATTGGTAAATAATAAGGAAAAACAGATATAATTTATTATTGCTCATATTGCTAAAATTAATTAAACAAAAAGGGAAAAAAAGAATACGTAGCAGAAATAGTTATATTTAAATATTACCCAAAAAAATACATGCTAGGAAGAAAAACTGTTGCTTCATAAAAACACTGTGTAAGCTTTTTCAAACGAAATTGTAAGAGAATTTTAATTTAAGTTTTTTTAAATACCGTTATTTTGATTTTTATTAGAGTAAGGTTTGCTGTGATGAGACACTTTAAATTGGGATTCAAAACCGACTAAACGCAGCTAGAACCGTTTCAAAGGACTTTCGAGTGCCGTATTTCACACTTTAACGATCAAGTAATCGTTATTCTATAGAATACCTAGTTAAATCATAGAATTCAATAATTATATATACTTTAACTGACTTGTCTAGTTATTTCATGAAGTACCTAATATTTTTCTATGAAATAAAGGATATCATACTCTTTAACGGTAACATGTATAAGAAAAAATTGCATGAGAAAATTGTTTCAAGTTGTTAATTTCTTTCATTCGATGATAGAATGTTGTCATATGATGTTTAAAATAGTCCAGCTAACTCTTTCTAATTTATGCTGATTATAAATTGAATTTAATATCTAGATCATTTAAATAATTATTTACTACAGTATTTAGTTTTAAAGTCTTTCATTTGTTGTTGAACAATTTTAGTCTACTAAAATAAAAATTTAATTCTGCATGGAGAGATATTTTTTTATTGAAGAGGAAATATTACTCTACCAAGTAAGAATTCAATTTTTTATAAGTCATAGAAGAAATTTAACTGTATCAATAACTTTTTATTTAAACATGTTTTACATATACTACATGTATCTTTGTTCTCTTAGCGCATTTATTTACTTAATTTATTTTATAGTTTTATTATATTTTGCTTGGTTAACAAATTTATTCATGAATATTTGTATTGTAATTTAAACACATTTTCAGTAGTAAAATTTACTGTTTAAAATTACAAAAATGGGTGTTTCTTTTAATCATAATTTCTAAGTTAATACTCAACACCATAATCTTTTTCAAAAATTATTTTCAGTACAGTAAATAATAAGCTGTTGTTTTTTCAAATCGTTATTTAAGTTTATAACTTCAACAAAAGTAAAAGAAGCAGAGGTGTGCAAGAAATAATATAAATCAAACACAAGAGAGTCAAATGAGAATACTTATTCACGTCGCACAAAAAGGCAACACGAGAGAGCTATTGGCAACAGACCTCATAACTTTGAACCACGGTCAAGTGACGAGGATGACACCCGAGATGGCATCCCCTCTCCGAGCTTCTAAACCACGCTAACGGGTGAGCTTTGAGGGACAGATTTAACGTGTCTTATCCCCTCATACGCGAAGGGTCTTCAGTCGCCTTAAGGCTCGAACTCATGACACTCCAGTCACGAGTCCGTGACCTGGACCATTAGGCTACCGCAGCCATCATAAGAGTCAAAAAGAAATATTTTCTACTCTCCTCAATTCTAAGTTATTTTAGTGTATTAGGATACTTATTCACAAATAGTTTTTATAAGTTAGTATTTTTAAGACGGTAGGGAAATTTGAGTTTAATGACAGGTAAATTTGGCATAGTTTCAATTTAATTCTTGGCGTATATAAGAGATAAATTTTTCTGACCATTTTATAAACACTGTGAAAAATGCTAAACATGCAATTAAACATTATTTTGTTTAACATTACTTTAATCTGTCAAGAGATATTTCTTAAGATAAAGAAGTAGTGATCAACCACAGAAGATAAATGAAGCTAATGCTTCGAATCAATATATATTCCTTCTTTTCATGATAATTTTCATCATATCTTTCTTTTATATTCAAACATAATTTTATGACTCTTAGCATATGTGTTTTAATTTTAATTTTGCAAATTGAATTGACTCTGTAATGAATACTTCTTATATTTTATTATATCAGAATTAAATGTTCTAAAATAAGAGAGCAAAACAAGCATGTAGGAATTTGATTTGCTTGAAATGGGAAATTATAAAAAATCACACTAACAAGAAATAAAATTTGAAATTACTCTAGAATTTATATTGTAAAATAATTTTAAGACTGCAATCAATGTTTTGTACTTCATTACAGGTTTACCTATATAATATTTTTATTTTTTCCTACATGTTTCATCCACATGATTTCATCATGGTATTGTAATTTTCACAAAAAGTAGTATTTACTTTTATCTTCTGTATAAAGTTTATTCAAATTTTCAAAAATTATCTTCGATTAAGTTTATTATTGTTTAATAATGAAAATATACAAAAGCTCCAATGTTTTCCGAAACTGTTTAAGCCAACTTGCGTAACTGATGCTATCATGAACTCTTTAAGCCTTCAAGGCAGCAAAACAAAAGCCGAATTTTCGTGAAACAATAGATGATTGTGTGACATAAATAGAGAGGCATAGATTAAGTGATGAATCTAAAAGTTTCAGCAAAAAGCCTCATTGCTTTAGTTGTTTTGACCTCAGATTTAATACAATTAATCTGATAACACTTGCAGAATGATGAGAAATTGATTTAATGACGAAAATTGCAGCTATCAAGTAATTATTCACTTTCAGATTTCTGCAGATTAGATATGATCCTGTTTTTAAACTTTTTTAGCTTGATGAGTTTTATAATCTTATCAAATAAAATATCGTTTCTCTCGAAATATCTTCTATCTTCTTAGAAATTTAAATTACTTAATTTATTTACAAAACATCTTGGAATTTAATATTTCTCTTTCTTCGTATTTTTATATTTTCTGATTAAATTATCTCCATTTTTTTTTATAATCAAAACAACTGTTATAAAAAATCTTTTGGATGGTTTTGAAATTCAGTTTTTTGGTGGTATGGTTTTTGAAAAATTGATAAACATTATTTTATACATATTTCATTGAAAGAATTACAACTAAATTTTAAACAGTAAATCCAACTAAGGAGCAGAACTCCGGTATAAGATTAAAGTAATCTTACATTACAGTAACCTTATTAGGAAGTATCCACACAACAGTAATTCCTCCCCAAGTTACAATCAAAAATAGGCTTTGCTCTCATTACTTATTAAAGAATTCAGTCATTGGCAAATAGATCATAGTTCAGAATTCGAAATGTTTTTGAGTCATTCTTACTGCAACAAATAAAATTTACAAGTGGGATTTATTATATCAGTTTTATTGATAAAGCTTGGCTGTATATTTCTATATCAGCTCTGTTTTCGTAATATTAGAAAGCTTATTTAAAAGTGATGAATAAAAAATTCTACCAGTATGCCGAATTTTGAATAAATTTCAACTTGATTTCAAAATAAAATTTTTTTCATTGATTTCAAAATAATTTTTTTTTCATTTATATCTATTCTAGCTTTTCCTGTAGCATCCTAATGAAAAAAAAAGTTCAACTAAAATATTTTTCGAGTTTCTACTTTTAAAGATTTTAAATATTTTGATTCACTGCCAGTCATTTTTTCTAGTTTGAAATAAAACATTTTGAACCTCGATATAAGTTAATACACTGTTATTTAAATCTCTAATTCACTTTAAACACATTAATTGAAATAGGTAGTAATGTTTCAGTTCATATCTTGGTGGAATTCCTTTAAGTTCATATAATGCGTAATATCTTTTCATGTAAATATTTTAACTATTGACAAAAACGTTCTTAATGGAAGAGCTTTCTCCATTTCAAATTAACTAAAACCAAACAAATATCTCATTTCTTTTAAAAAATGTATGAAAATGAAATTATATCATATCACACATATCGCAGCATGTAATATATCATAATATATTGACAGTGTAACGTTTTAGGCACTACAGCTGCAAAATTGGCTTTCTTGTTATAGCATTGCACAGAACACATCCAAACGAGTACTTCTAAACACTGCGGGGTTTTTTCATCGGACATCGCCTCGGCAACCGATGGCTGTGAGAAAAATACTAGTCCAGCCAAGAGCGGGAAACCCCTAGTGTAATTCGAGGTGTAATAGGAAGAACCACCCCTCCTCAACAGAGTGAAATAAAATAAAAATTAAGTCAATTCCTACTTAGGTCAACAAAGAAAATTTTTATTTTTAGTTAATTTTTATTAAATAGTTACAATCAATATAAATATGCATATACATATGACAGAATCACAATATTAAGTGACAAAATAGAAAGCGCTTTTCCGTGCAATTTTCCATCTTCTTTTCTATAAATATTGCGTTGGACTATTTTTGTTTGTTTTTTGTTGTTTAATGAAATTTAATTATTCCGATAAAATAGTATAATAAAAAAAGAAATCACATTTTCAAAAATTATGCCCTCCCAGGTGGGATTCGAACCCACGACCTACGGATTAGAAGTCCAACGCGCTGTCCATTTCGCTACAGGAACACAAAGAAGGATTTTCCTTTCTATAAATGCTGTTGGATTATTATTTGTTTGTTACTATTTATTCCTTTTTTTATTTAATTAATGAATTAATATTTGAAAAAAATTGTATTAACATCAAGTGTCATTCACTACAAGTTTAAAAAATGTATTTGAACTTGAATAGATGAATAGAAAGTATTTTATTAACGTGTGATGGATCTATACGGGCTTATACTAATTCCTTCTTTTTTCCTTTCAATAAAAATATTTATTTCAACCAACCTTCATCGAGAAACCAAACGTGATCTATGTAAATAAGGAATATTATATGAATTCAGTTTTCACGAGTTGAAGGAGAGCGAAGTGAGAAGTCAAGTTAAGTAAAGTGAAGAGAGTGAGAAGTCGACACGTAGTTGTTGACAAGTTAAGAGAGGTTGATACTTTTGATGTGCGCAAAGAGAAGTGGATTCGAAGATTGAAAAGCATTGAAATTAACTATTACGGAGCGTGGAGTCTTCGTCAATTCATCCAGCTAATTTGAATGCCTGAAATTCTCCGTGAAGGATCTGCAGCCTTAAGAAACAAGGAACCGTAAATTTGATTAAGTAAAATCTGATTATTAGTGTGCAGCGTAGTTGTAAATGTGCGCGTTTAAGCTATCTTAGATTCAGTTGAGGTACTGTAATATTTTCCCCGCTTATATATATCATCTCTGCATTCTACCATAGTTATATACCTTAATTAGAATTGTGTTGTGTCTGTTCTTATTAACTGATAAGGATCAATAAATCTGTTTGAATTGGAATATATATATATATAATGTCTTTGGATCATTTAGTTCCTCTTACACATCTAGCCGAGTTTTCAGATAGATAGGAAGGTATTAATGTAAGGGTTGGCCACAGGTACGATTGAAAATTTGAACGATATATATATAACTAGCTGTTACCCGCCCGCTTCGCTGGGTATTTCATGATGTTTTATAAATTTTTACTGCTTATATATATGTATAAATTATTGATATCTAAGTCCTAGCATTAAGAATTCGATTGTATTGAAAAATATACTTATACCTTTAACTGTCGCAAAAAAAGGGCAGAACTCATCTAATTTGTATTTTCTAAAAATCTCTAAAATTGAAGTATAGAATGATATTTGCTCTTTCGTAACCCAAAAACCAAGTGGATTCCCGCAAAACCAATTTTCGGTGGATCTCTACTCCGTAAATTGAACATGCCAGCCAAATTTCAAGTCTAAATCTAACAGAAAAAAAGAAGTTTTACTATCAATATCCCCGTAATCCCGTTGAGAGCCGTTTTCCAATATAACCGCTCTTAGAGGATTTCAATTCAACAAAAGAAAAATGCAAACCAAATTTCATTATTATAGTCCTTGTAGCTCGAAAAAAGTAATTTTTTTTGTCAATACGTCCCAGTAACCCTCTGCACCCCCCCTAAGAACTTGATTTGCTTAAAATACATTCTTAGTGGATCTCTATTCAACAAAAGAAACATGCTTAACAAATTTCAAGTATATCGGTCTAACAATTAAAAACAGTAATTTTTTCTGTAACTCCTCTTGACCCCTCGCAAACATCCTTAGGGGTCAATTTTCGTTTTACTCTTTGTTAGAGGAACTCTATTCCATGAAAGAAACATGCCTACCAATTTTCAAGCAGGATGATCAAATGGTTTAAAAATGGAAATATTTATCGATTACGGCTCTTAAACTCCCAAAATTAAACTTGGTAGTTGATATTCGCAAAACCCATTTTGTAGCGGTTCTCTACTTTACGAAAGAATTTGCTTATCAAATTTCAAGACTGTGCGTCTAACAGTTTAAAAATGGGGATAATTGTCTATAACGCCACTTGAGCCCCCGCAACGCCACTTCTGGGTCTGTTTTCACAAAACCCATTTTGTAGGGGAATTGCACTCTATGAAAGGAATCTGCTTAGCAAAATTTGAAGACTGTGCGTCCAATTAATTAAAAATGCAAAAAAATTATCAATAACGCCCCTTGAACCCCCGCAACGCCACCTAGGGGTCGATTCCTCACAAAACATATTTTGTAGTGTATTTCTATCCTATGAGAGGAATCTGCTTACCAAATTTCAAGACTGTGAGTCTAATGGTTTAAAAATAGAAATAATTATTTATATCTGCCCTTAACCCCCTACAACACCCCTTGGGGGTCAATTTTCTCCAAACCCGTTTTGTAGCGGATATTTACTCCATGAAAGAAACATTTCTACCAATTTTCAAGCAGCTAGGTCAAGTAGTTTAAAAATGAAAATATTTATCTATTACGCCACTTATACCCCGCAACGCCACTTAGAAGTCTGTTTTCACAAAACCTTCTTATAGCTGACTCTATTAAATAAATCTATTTATCAAATATAAAGAATGTGCGTCTAATAGTTTAAAAATGGAAATAATTATCTGTAACGCCCCTTAAGTCCCGCAACGCCACTTGGGGGCAATTTCCACGAAACCCATTTTAGCGTATCTCTACCCTATGAATAGGAATCTGCTTACTAAGTTTCAAGACTGTACGTCTAGTAACTTAAAAATCGGAATTTATAACGCCCCTTAAACCCCCCGCCCCGCAACACCCCTTGTGGGTCAATTTTCCAAAACCATTTTGTAGCGGATATTTACTCCAGGAAAGAAACTTACCTACCAATTTTCAAGCAGGTAGGTGAAGTAGTTTAAAAACGGATATATTTATCTATTACGCCCCTTAATCCCCCACAACGCCACTTTAAAATCTGTTTTCAGAAAACCCGTTTTGTAACTGATCATTATTCTACGAAGGTAATCTATTTATCAAATTTAAAGACTGCGTCAAATAGTTTAAAAATGGAAATAATTATCTATAACGCCCCCTAAGTCCCTGCAACGCCACTTGGGGGCATTTTCACCAAACCGATTTGTAGCGTATCTCTACTCTATGAATAGGAATCTGCTTACCCAAGTTTTAAGACTGTACATCAAGTAGCTTAAACATGGAATTATTTATAACGCCCTTAAACCCCCCGCCCCCGCAACACCCCTTGTGGGGTCAATTTTCCCAAAACCCATTTTGTAGGGATATTTACTCCAGGAAAGAAACTTACCTACCAATTTCAAGCAGGTA